>JACVTC010000031.1:862500-895000 GCA_016946835.1 Neocallimastix lanati (nom. inval.) | reverse complement strand
TACCATAATAGGTGAATTATAAAAGGAAGCTAATTTTTGATCAATTTCATTATCGGTTTCAATACTTTCTTTTTGTTGAACTTTTCTTTCTTGAAATTCAAGTTCTTTACGAAGAGGACTACTCTGATTATTAGGATGATGATAAGAATGATGATTATTAATGAGTTTTATTTTAGATGGAGATGGAGATGGAGATGGAGATGGAGATCTGGATAGGGATTGCGATGGAGATGATGATGATGATGAAGATGGAGATCTGGATAGGGATTGCGATGGAGATGATGATGATGATGAAGATGGAGATCTGGATAGGGATTGCGATGGAGATGATGATGATGATGAAGTCGAAGATGAAGATAAAGTTAAGTCTTCTTTTCTAGGTTTCTTTGGTTTTATTGGATGTGTTAAAAATTGATTTGATGGAGAAGGTAATCGTATAACTGTCTCAGAATAATCCTTAAGAGGAATAGCGTTGACTGGGGAATCAGGAACTCTCAAGGTAGCATCAGCATCACTTGAAGATTCTGAACTTTCTTCCTCCAATATTAATTTATCCTTTTCAATACAAACTTTTCTTTCTGGATGAATACCTATCATTGCGGTATAAGTCTTACGAATATCACGATGATCCCAAGCATGTTTTGGCATTGGGTAATCAATACTACGAATCTTATCCAACGTCTCGCCATCTACACCGTCCATAAAGTCAATCCAATATTGTCGCCAATTGAATTGATCAAAACATTTCTTAGCATACATATTTGCAATATTTCTACATAAACTATTATGATCCTTTAGCTTTCGTGAGAGGGTATAGAAGATACTATCGGGTTGGAAGACACTACTTATATAGATACCTAAAACTGGCGTACTACTAATTTCTAAGACCTTATCAACCTTGGTATGAGCAATTTTTACTGCTTGACTAAAGTTCACTGGATTAATAATATTGGACCACCAATAGTTGGCATCAAATGGACCTTGATATTCATTACCATGAGTAGAAGAGATGAATGGAATCTTTGGTGGCTGAACTCTTAAATGAATACCTTCAATACCTTTAAGGAATTTCTCCTTAGCTGAAAGAATGAATGGGGTATGGAAAGCCTTATTGACCTTTAGCATAACGGTGAAGACATTTTTTTGTTTTGCTTGATCCATGATCTCTTCCAATTGGTTGAGATCACCACCAAGCGTAACATCCTTGTAACTATTAATGGAAGCAATATAGACCTTCTTCCTATCCTTTATATATTCAGTTTTAGCTTCATCTACGCCACAACCTAAAGCAATTAATCCACTCTTCTCATTATTTTCCTCCAAATTTTGACTGATAAGACCATAATGATACAGTAGGAGAATGGCATCTTCTAAAGTTAAAATACCCGCAGCATATGCAGCAGCTACTTCACCCATACTATGACCAAAGACCAATGAAGGTTCTACACCATAGGCCTTCCAAAATTCTACAAGAGCCAATTGAATAATACCGATCGCTAAGAAGGAATATTGAGGATCCATTAAGTTTTCTTCATTTACTGGCAAATCACCGAATAAACCGGTTTCCTTTAATAAATCTTTTTTGGAGATGGAAAGAACGATTTCGTTACAATAGTCAATAATATTAGCAAAATAAGGGTTAGAATGATACAGTTGTCGACCCATATCAGGATATTGAGTACCCTGTCCTGAAAAAGTGAAGGCTAACTTTGGTTTAGCGGAAATTTTATTACTATGCTTAATAACATTAACATGACTACGACCTTTCAAGGTAAGATCCACATAGTCATAAAACTTGTCAGGATCTTCTAAAATAAAAGAAATACGATAATGACTATCTTCTCTACAGGTATTAGAAAGGTAAAGTTGAGGTAAAAGAGTTTCTTTGGGAACCTTACGCCACTCCTTTAATTGCTGTATTACTAATTTTTCATTATAACCGGAAATTTTAGCTACTAATGGTTTTCCTGGGGTAATGGCAAGTTGTATATCTTGAGGATGAAGATGTTTTACCTCTTCCAAAATCGTATTTGTATTGGCACCCCCAAAACCAAAAGAATTGACAGCAGCATGAAGGGTATGAGGCGTTTTCCAATCCTCTAAAGTTTCACATACCTTAATTCCTAATTTTTCAGCATCAATGGCAGGGTTCATATGATGATAAGCAACGGTGGGTACTAATTTACGTTTATGGAGCATCAATGAGGTCTTTATGATACTAACAATACCACTCGAATTTTCACCATGGCCTGTGTTACCCTTGACTGAACTTACGAGGACGGGGGGATCATTTGGTCCACGAACCCCTTTACTACGACCATAGGCATCTCCAATGGCATGGGATTCAATTGGATCTCCTACTTTAGTACCAGTACCATGGGCCTCCACATAATCAATTTCTGATGGAAGTATGCCTGATTTTTCACAAACATGACTTAAAAGCTTATATTGGGCTTCATAGGATGGCATAGTCAGGGAGGGAGAACGACCATCCTCATTACTACCACAACCAACGATAGCACAATAAATTTTATCACCATCACGAACGGCCTTTTCATAGGGTTTAATTAATACCATACCAGCTCCTTCTAATCTGGCATAACCGTTAGCCTTTTCATCAAAAGGTTTACAGGAACCGTCAGGAGAAACGACACGAAGTTGAGAGAAGGCCACAAATCCACCTGGACAATTCATAAAATTAGAACCAGCAACGAGAGCCATTTCACAATCATCCGTAATCATAGCATTTAAACCGATATTTAAAGCAGAAAATGCAGAAGAACAAGCGGTATTACAACTAATGGAGGGTCCTTGTAAATCAAAAACATAGGATAAACGGTTAGCTAAAATAGAAAGTTCAAATCCAGTAGGAGAATGAGAATTAATATCATTGGCATGAGAAATTTGAGTGGCTAAATAATCACAACCAGAAGATCCAATGAAGACACCCGTACGTGATCCTCGGACAGCTTCAGGTTTAATGTTTGCATCTTCTAAGGTTTCTACAGTTAACTCTAAAAGCCAACGTTGTTCCGGTGACATTTCTTTAGCTTCCGGCATAGAGATATAGAAATACTTATTATCGAAAAGATATGGGTTTTTTAGGAAGGCTCCACGTTTAGTTTGAATTGTACCTTGAATAGGTTCCTTAGAATACCATTCATTTTTATCCCATCGATCCTTGGGTATATCCTTTGTGATACAACGAGCATCTTCTAACATTTTCCAGAAAGCTTCCTTTGACTCTATACCTTCTGGGAAATGACAACCAATACCAATAATAGCAAATTTTGGTTGTTGATATCCAAAATTACTTTGATCTTGTATTGTTGATGTGGATGCCTGTTTCTTTAAAAAGGTTGTTGAGGAAGGAGAAGAGGAAGAAGAGGATGATAAATTTTTAATTGGATTAGCCATTGGTAAATAGTTAACCAGCGGTTGTCGAACTAAAACTTCTGGAAATTGATAAATGATCACACGACCCATAATTTCTAAGGCTTGATCTATTTCATCACTTGTCATACGAGTTTGAATGGAAGTAATAATTTTATAGTGGTGTTGAACATCTTTTTCATTGGATTCATAGGAAACATATAATCCTTGGGTTTGTAATGCCTTTTGAACAGCGATTCCAGATTCATTTGTTGGCATAAAAATAGGAATGACTGTTGATTTGGAATGATTTGGTATATCTAATCCAATACGCTTTAATCCATTTTTCCAATGAAGAATATTTTTAAAGAGTTGAAGACGACGATTAATCTTACCAGAGGATGATGTATTTAAAGGAGTCTCCAAACATTGATAACTAGCGAGGAGAGCGCCGGCGGTATTTGGAAGAATAGCATCTCTTTCATAATTTATTTTTAAAGAATTCATAAATGATTTTTGATTTTCTCCGTAAACAATAAAACCACCATTAGATTCCATAATTCCAGAGAAAGAACCTGTAATAAAATCTATTTGACCTTTAAATTTAAAAAATTCAAGAATATTATTGGATGAGCCATCAAAGAAACCACAACCAAATGTATCATCAATAACAACTATACATTGATAATTTTGAGCAATTCTATGAATATCTTTTAATTGACATATATCCCCTTCATTCATAAAAATACTTGATGAAACAATAACTTTTTTACTTTTGGGGAATTTTTCATGTACAAGTTTAACTTGATTTTCAATATTTTCAATAGCATTAACATGTGAATAAGATAAAGTTTTAGCTTTTGAAAATGATATAGCATCTAATACATGTTTAGAACTTGATGAATCATAAAATATATAATCTGATCTTGTTACTAAAGTAGTGAATAATGCGACATTAGCTATATTGGCTAATTTTTTATAAATTAATAAAAAATATAAAAATAAAAATTAAAAATAAAAAATAAATTAAATCTATTAATTTTAATATTAATATTAAATGTTTAAAATAATTTTTACTAATATATGAAAAAAAAAAAAAAAAAAAAAATTAAATATCACTATCAAATATATATTTAAAAAAAAAAAATAATAATAATAATAATAAAAGATAAAATAAAAATAATAATAAAATTAAAATATATATATATATATTAATTAATATGCAAGCAATATTAATAATTTTTTTTTCAAACTAGGAATAAATAATACCAATGATATTAAAATAATGAATTAAGAAAAGAAAAAAAATTAATTAAAAATATAAAATAATAATATTTAATACTAATTAAATCTATTTTAAATAAATAAGAATAAATTAATAATAAATTATTTAAAAAAAAGAAAAAAAAAAAAAAAATTAAAAATTTAAAAATATTATGAATAAAATTAGAATGATGATTTTAATTCTAAATTATTTAATATGCATCATAGCTTATAAGAGCTTACATTTAACATATTAACTAATATTAGAGCATCGAAAACTATATATATAAATATCAATTAATATTATCGAAAACTATATATATATATATCAATTAATATTTCCTTTTTTTTTTTTTTTTTTTTGTAGTAATTTAATATCATCATTCTAATTTTTTTTTCCTTTTAATTTAATGAATTAAAATTATAAATAATAATAATAAAAATTCTACATAATTCATTGATTTCAATATTTCCAATATTTAATTAATTATATAATTATATATAGTTCTTTTTATTATTATTATTATTGTTATTGTTATTGTTATTAATTACCACCAGAAAATGTTAGAGCATAAGGATATCCATAATCCTTTGATAATTTTTGTTCTAATTGTATTTTTAATTGACATTGAGGATCTGAATTTAAACCATAAGTTTCTATTGCTTCAACAGCCGCTTTTTTAACACTTTTAATATTTCCAAATTCGAAAGGTAATTTTGAACAGAAATTTAAACTCTTTAATTTATTAATAATAAAATTTTAAAAAAATAGAAAATAAAAAATAAAAAATAATAATAAATAAATAAATAAATAAATAAGCAGAAGAAAACAATAATAAAGTTAAAAAATGCATTATTAAAATATATTTCTCAAATATATACTTTATTTGTTACAGTTTTCATTTTGATTTTATTCTTATATATATATATATATATTCTACCAAATATTATTGAAAAATAAGTATTTGTGTTTTTCTTTAAAAAAATTGTATTAGAATCTATTATTTTTTTCAAAACTAAATTTTATAGTACAAAAAATAATAAATGGTAATATTTATATTAATATTAAATATCTTATTTATTAAAATGTATATATAACTACTTATATATTAGTTTAATAATTTTATTTTAACATTTTACCTTCTATTAAATTTAACTATTTTTTCTTCTATTTTTATACTTTAATGAATCTTTAATAGGTTTTTAAATGTATATAATAATATATATAAAATATTAAATTTATTATTATGAAATAAATAAATATGTATTATTACAATTTAAATTGCATAATAAATTTAAACTTTACCATTAATTTTTTCCACTTTCTTAATATTTATTCAATTATAATGAATATTAAAAAATAAAAAAATAAAAAAAAAACTTTGATATATTAGATTGATATAAGTTATCCAAATAATATATGTTTTAATATTAGATTAATTTTATAATAGAAAAGAGATATTGAAATAGTTAGTAATTTTCTAAATTTATAATTCTTTAAATAATTCTAAAGATAGTTAATATATAATTATATAATTTCAATGTTATATTTTCTTTCAAAATAAAATATATGTAAAAATAAAAGGAATTATATATTATTTTATAATAATAATTTAATTTATTGAAAAAAAAATAAAATAAAATAATAATATATAATATATAATTTTTTAATAGAATGTTGTTGTTTTTTAGTTTTTTCTTAATAAAACTTTTGAGTAATAAAATATAATACCTTATCTCTGATAATACACTTTAATATAATTAATTTTAAATATATTTTATATATATTCTATTCTATTTTAAATTGAATACTTGAAAAAAATTTTTATCCAAATTAATTAAACATTAATTAACAACAGATATTATTTATAAAGATATATTCTTTTGTTACAAATGTTATTATTGCTTATAATTTATTAAATAATATATACTGATTTATTTTTCTCCTTTTCTTTTAATTTTCTTATATATTTCTGTAATTAAATTTAATTATTTTTATTAAATTACAATAATTTTTATATTTATGATTGTATATATTATTCTTTATATCAATGAAAAAAAGAAGAAAATAAAGGTATAATAGTATTAATAATCTTTATTTTTATACTTTGTTTTATTTTTTGTTCGTGTTTTTTTTTTTTTATTTATTTAAATTTTTAGAAAATAAAGGTATAATAGTATTAATAATCTTTATTTTTATACTTTGTTTTATTTTTTGTTTGTGTTTTTTTTTTTTATTTATTTAAATTTTTAGAATTCTCTAAATTAAACTTCATTATATTGTATATATATTATTTATATTTATTTATAATTAAATTTTTAATTATATTTATATTTATATTCATCATATATATCTATTTTATTTATATGTATCATTAATATTTATATTTATATATTTATATTTATATATTTATATTTATATATTTATGTTTATATATTTATATATTTATATTTATATATTATATTTATATATTTATATTTATATATTTATATTTATATATTATATTTATATAATTATTAAATATTTATTTATATATTTATCCATATATTTATGTTTAGCTTTCTATTAAATTTAACATGCTACATGCTAAAAAATTTTTTTTATTTATTATATATAAGAATTTATTATTGATTTAGATTTATTCATATATTTAAATATGAATCTTCCTACTTATATATTACCTAGAATTTTATAATTTATTTTATTTATTATTTATTATTTATTATTCCATTAATTATTATTCCATTATTTATTATATTAAATTATTTTAAATAATTATAAAAAATAATTTAATATATTTTTACTATAATTTATTATTTAATTATTTATTATTTATTATTTAATTATTTATTATTTATTATTTATTATGTATTATTATTTATTATTTAATTATTTAATTATTTATTATTTATTATATAATTATTTATTAGTACTTTAACATATTGATATATTGTTGCAATTTATTAAAAATGTTGGTAAAATATTTCAGATAAAAAAATTATAGTAATAAATAATAAACGTGAAAAACTTATTTTTAATCAATCTTTTTTATGTTAAATTTCCATTAATATTACTTTATATAATCAATATTTTTCCACCATTAATATTTAATTATTTATTTATTTATTATTTATTTATTATTTATTATTTATTATTTATTATTTATTATTTATTATTTATTATTTATTATTTATTATTTATTATTTATTAATTATTATTTATTATTTATTATTTATTATTTATTATTTATTATTTATTATTTATTATTTATTATTTATTATTTATTATTTATTTATTATTTATTATTTATTATTTATTATTTATTTATTATTTATTATTTATTATTTATTACTTATTTATTATTTATTATTTATTACTTATTTATTATTTATTATTTATTACTTATTTATTATTTATTATTTATTTATTATTATTTATTTATTATTTATTATTTATTATTTATTTATTATTTATTATTTATTACTTATTTATTATTTATTATTTATTACTTATTTATTATTTATTATTTATTATTTATTACTTATTTATTATTTATTATTTATTACTTATTTATTATTTATTATTTATTTATTATTATTTATTTATTATTTATTATTTATTATTTATTTATTATTTATTATTTATTACTTATTTATTATTTATTATTTATTTATTATTATTTATTTCTAATATTATTTTAAAATTAATTTTATTTTAATTAATAAAACCTTCAAAAGAATGTATCTAACTCTTTTATAAACAAAAATGTAATATATAATATTTAATATTCATTTTAATATTCATACATAATCTTATTTATTTATTTACCTTAATATTGACTCTAATTAGTATGTAAAACAGAATAGTATTAATTATAAAATGTGTTTCCTATTGATAATAAATTAATGATAAATAAATACTATTAATATATATATATACATTTAAAAAAATATTAATAATTGTAAAATCATTTTTAAATTATTATTCTTTCTATTACTAATAATTATATATTTCTATATTTCTATAAAATATAGAAAATATATAATTAATATAATTTAATAATATTGTAATGAACCTTTTATATCTTTTAATCACTATTGTATAATTTATTACTGATTTGAAATATGTTTGTATTTAAAAAAATTGATTAGTAATAACAAGATTTGAATATATTGATTTTAAATGATTTGATTGTTCATAAATTTATCTTAAAGTTTTTGATAATATTATATACAAAGTGATAAAAAAATATAAAAATTTTTTAATATATTTAATAATTATTTGCAATTATTTACTGATAATGAAAATTAGTATAAAAAAAAAAAAGAAAAAGAAATTCAAAAATATTAAGAGAATTTATCTATATTAGAATTTATCTATTTAATATTATAATATATAAAATAACAATAAAAATAAAAAAAAAATTTTATTTGGAAAAAAAAAAAAAAAAAAAAAAGTTAAAATTAAAAGATAAAATAAAAATAAAATTTTCCTTTTTTATTATTATTAAAATTTATTAAAAAAAAAAAAAAAATAAAAAAAAAAAAAAAAAAAAAACATAAAATTAATATCAAATCTAAAATTTTTATATTTAACTATATATTTATAAACATTAAATACATATATTATTCTATATCACAATATAATAATGTATTAGTGAATATTAATATATTCATATATAATAAATAAATAAATTTTTTTATTTTTTTTGTTTTTTTAATTATACTTTCATGATTTACTTTTTTTTTTTTTAAAAAAAAATTAAACATTATAAGCAAATGGTTATTTAAGGATATTGAAAGGCTCTTTTTTTTTTTTTTTTTGTTAATCAACAATAAATATAATTATATTTAATTAATTCCTATTTGATATAAATATATTATATATAAAATGATAATAAAAATAACAATCATATACTATATTATGTTATATAGATACGTAACATTTATCTTTAACATTTTAATGAAATGAATAAATACAATAAATAATTTTTTTAACAATTATTCTTTTTTATCTATTTAAATACACAATAAAATATTAATATGTTTATTATTATATTATGATATTAATATTACAGTTTTATTGGTTTAATGATATAAGTAATAAGTAATAATAAGGCAAATATTAAAATATATAAATACCTTAAATAATAAAAAGAATTGAACAAGATAATTTTTTCGGTTATAATGATATAAAAATAAGATTCTAAAAGTTCGATGGTAAATTTATGGATAATTCATTTAAACTATTTAATAAAGTTAAGAATTATATCTTTAAAATTTATCTTTAAATAAAAAAAAAAACCTTCAGCATCAAAATAATATTATAGATAAATAGGTTTATATGCATTGAAATTGTACAATAAAACGTTAATGTTTAAAACAAAAGTATTATTTACATATAAATATATACAAAAGTAAAGGAAAAGAAACTTAAATAAATAAATATTTAATAAATATTGATGAATTGAATATATAGAGATTTTGGAATAATATCTATTTAGCAAGGAAGGGAATAGGGTTGGGTTTATAGTTTAATTAATAATAATTTTATATATCAAAAAAAAAAATTTTTTTTTTATTAATTTCATAATAAAATAAGATTTAAACTTTAAAAATATAGATTGTTAGTTTATAAACAAAGTTAAAATATCTTATATATTCTAATATAGAATATTATTATTATTACTTTACTATTAAACAGGTTTTATAATATTATAATAAAACGTAATATTTATTTACTTTTATGATAATATCAGTCTTTCTTTAAAATTTATTTATTATATACTATTCAATTATTTATTATTTATTATTAATTTATTATTTATTATTTATTATTTATTATATATTATTAATTTTTATTTATTTAATATTTATTTATTTTTTGTTATTTATTTTTTGTTATTTATTTTTTGTTATTTATAATTTATTATTTATTATTTAATTATTTTTTATTTATTATTTATTATTTATAAAGAATTAATAATATTTAATATTAATATAATAAAAAAAAAAAACTATAAAACATAAAATAATTAAAGGTAGTTAAATTTATGAAGTTTTTTTTTTTATGATTGATCAACTTTATTATATATAATTAAATAATTTAATAAGGAAAAAAAAAAAAATTATATATATATATATATATATATATATATATTTTTTTTTTTTTTTGGATAAAATAATCTTTTAATTAGACCATGAAATTTTGAATAAAATATTAAGAATTTAAGTTAAAAGTAAAATAATTTAAGATGAAGCAATTTTACTTTTAGAATAGAAACATTCATTTATCATGTTTTAGGTTACTGAAGTATATAGTAGTGTAAAATTTTATAATTTTAAAAAATTTATTTTTTATAATAACCCTATTAATTAAATAATAATTTATTATATAATTTAATTCTATTATTACTTATAAATGATGAGGACTTTTTTATTAAGTACTTAGATATTTAAATATTCCATTTTGACAAAATGGTTTTTGGAATCATATTAAGACATTTAAAAATTAAACTAAATTTATATTTATATTTAAATTAATGTTAAATAGGAATTATCTATGAAAAAATAAAAATATGTATTTATTGTGTTATAGCAAATAATCATAAGTATCAAATATAAATCTGTAATTCTTTTTTTATATTTAATATAAATATAAAATAAAATGAAAAAAATAAAAAAAATAAAAAAAATAAAAATAAAAATAAAACCAGTCATGACTTAAAAGAATAAATAATAAAGTTTTATATATCTTAAGAAGTAAAGTTGGAAAATAAAAATTTAAATAATATATTATTTAAAAAAAAAAAAAAAAAAAAAAAGTACAAATTTAATTAAATAATATATTGTACTTTTTTTTTTTACTCTTTTTTTCTTTTTTTTTTTTAAAAAAAAAAAAGTTAACTTAAATATAAATATATATAAAATTAATTGAACAAATCAAAATGCTTAATAGCAAAAGCTTTCCTCCTTTTTTTTTAAAAAAAAAAAAAAATACAAAAAAAAATAAAATAAAATAAAATAAAAATATAAATATATAATTATAAATATATATAAATATATAAAGTATTATATTTCATTTATATATCATTTTATAGAATGTAATGTATTTCGGAAGGTTGTATTTATTAATGTGGCTTTTATATTGTTTTAATATAACGCCATAATTTTTTTAATATTTTATAATACAATTATAAATAAATAATAAGTTATTAAATATGCATAATAAATAAAAAAACTGAATAATTAATGTTGATTTATTCAGAATAAATATTTAAATAAATAATTAAATCAAAATAACAAATAATTTAATATAAATAGTAAATAATTTAATAAATATTTTTTCCATTTTAAACATTAAATAATTAGAGCTCTTCTTAAAAAAAAATATTTTAAAAATATTTTCTTATTAAAAAATACTTCTTGAATGAATATATAATTATATATAATTATATATAATTAAAATAAGCAAAATTATTATTCATATGCTATTAAAATTATTGATATAAAATCTATTTCTTGATTTTTTTTTTTTGTTTTATGTTTTTCCATTTTATTACTATTATTATTATTATTATTATTATTATTATTATTAATATTATTATAACAGAAAGTTTATTTTACTAAAAATTTAGGCAAATGCTTTATTAAATTTGTATCATTAATAAATAATTTTTTAATTTATATTATTTATATTAGAGTTATTTGAAAATTTCTTATATTCATATAATTTTTTTTTTTTTTTTAATAATTTTCATTAAAAAAAATATCTAAAATATCTAATTTATTTATTCATTTATATTTAGTTGTACCAAAGTCATATTATTAAAAATAAAAATAAGAATATATTATTATTATACTATTAATATTATTATTATTACTAATATATTATCTAAAAGAAAGAAGTTTGATTTCCAAAAATTTAAACATAAATCATATATATATTATTAAATTTATATTCATTAACAAATAGAAATACCAAATTGAATTATGAAGTATTGTAAATTTAATTATTAAATTTAAAACATTTTATAGTATGTGATAAAATAATATACATTTAAGATAATAGCATTTAGTATTTAATATAAATTGTTATACCAAAAGTATATATTTATAATAATTATAAATTTTTTTTTAATTATGAAATAAAAAAAAAAACTGTTTTATTTCTATTTTTTTTTTTTATTTTATCATATAAATTTTTTAAAATGTTATATTAAATTTTAAATATTTTTAAATATTATAATAATATATATATATTTATTTTAATTTATTTTATTAAATTATATAAATTATATAATTTTTTTAAAATATTATACTATATTCGAGTTTTGATATATAAGTTTAGAACTTATTAAGCATATATTGAAAAATAAAAAAAAAAAAAATTTTTTTTTTATGTTATTATTATAAAAAAAAAGATAAAAAAAAAAAGTTTGACTTAATAAAACTTAACATTCACAATATTTAAATTATATTAAACTTTTTTTTTTTTTTTTTTATGGTAGTTCATTTAAGTGTATTTGATTTTGTATATTAAAATTTACCACAATAATACATTATATTATATTTAAACAGGTAAATATAATGGATCATAAATGATTGTATGTAAGTAGGTTTAGAATTTGTTTTTTAATATTACCACTATTACTTTTTTTTTTAGTGTTGTTAATATTTATTATATTTTATAATTATTCTGAATAATTATTCATTGCTGACATCACCATTAATTTGAATTTTTTTTTTGTTAAATATATAAAAAACAAGTTTATATAAAAATAATTATATATTTTATTTTTAACTTTAATCTATTTTTCTAAACAGAAAATAATTGAAAAAAAAAAAAAAAGTCATATATTCAATTCTAAAAAAGTCTGTTATTCCATATATATTATAAGGAACTTTTGAATAACAATTAGGAACAATAAATTATCTGTAGAAACAAATTAGTTGACTTTTATTTAAAAAAAAATTATTTTATCAATTATCTATATAGCACATTAATTTAAAAAGAAAAAAAAAAATTTTTTTTTATTATTTGGTTTATCCCATGGGGAACATGGATTAATTTATGAATAAAAGAATTTATGGAAAATTCATTAAAAGAAAAAAAAAATTTTTTTTTTTTAATTTTTTTATTTTTTAATTCTTATATTTTTATATTGTATATAAATATTCCTTCTAATTTTATTTTATTTTATTTTATTTTATTTTTATTATTATTTAAATCCTTTAACTTCCGTTAAGACTTGATTGATGAAAGTGAATTATTATTATTAATACTATTTTTGTGATATAAAAATTTAGGAAAAGTTTTTTTTTTTTAACAGCTAACGGCAATTATTGCCTACTTTAAGTTTTTTTTATATATCTATTAATTACATGAATTTTTTTTTTTTTTTTTTTTTTTTTTTTTTTTTTTTTTTTTTTTTTTAGAAAAAAAACGCACAATTAATAATATATATATATATATATATTATTTGTCTAATTTAAACATAATAATATTTAAAATAGTAATGTGAAATAAAAAATAATATTCAAAATAAAGTGTATTAAATAAATTTAGAAAAAAAGTTCATAGGCAATGAATCTCGCCTTCAGATTATAAGATCTCTGTTAAAAAGGTGTTCTTATTCCAGATTAGGGTTTGAATTAATTATCTGAAAGAAATTATGATCTTCTCCTTCGGAGGCATTGGCCTTGCAAGCGTGTCTTTATTGTGTTTTCAGAGTTGACGTTCCTGGTTAATTTACGTATATACTGTCGAAATAGCAGTCCTTGTCGAATACTAGCACTAGGTATAATTTTCTGTAAAGGGAGCCTCAGATCGCACCAGAAATGGCATTCTTTAGATTAATTAACCAGAAATGATTTGGTTATTATACAAAATATTCCTTTTTTTTTTTTTTTTTTTTTTTTTTTTATAATTTTAATTAATAATGTTTGCACCTTTTCCACCAAGATGGAAGTTAATATACTCGGTACCACGTCACATATATATTTATACATTCATTATGTAGTAAATTACTAATATTAACACAAATTTTCATCAATTAGCCTATTCACTACATTATTAGTAATGATACTATTATTTTTCACTATTACTAATATTATTATTCCTATATCTTTTCTTTGTCTGTATTAAGTATTTATTCATTTTAGAATTATTTTTTTGTTTAGCAAATTTCCAAAGAGTACAATTTTCAATTTTATTTTCAGAATTATTTAAATTATTAATAAACAAATTTTCTAATATATCTTCGCGATTAAAAGTAATACTATATTTTAATATATTTTCATTATTAATATTATTACTCTTATTTAACAATATTATTCTTAACGTTATTATTATTAATATTATACACTTTGTTTCTACTACTATCAGAATCAGTACTTGATTCTATATTATTCATATCTGTACTTTGACAGCCGTGTTTACATTACTATTTGATATTGTACAATATTTGGTAATTACAAAAAAAAAAAAAAAAATTTTTTTCACAAAGAATTTCAATAACCAAAAAAATATTTCATACGAAATTTACGGAAAAGATAGCAATTAGAGAACCAATGTTCCAATCGAGGAATTACTATTTTCTCTATAACAATAAGAAAATAAATGAAAGAATATTTTAATTCTCATAATATTATTATTAAAAAAAAAAAAAAAAAAAAAAAAAAAAAAAAAAAAAAAAACATATTAAAAAATAATTTATCTAAAAAGGTTTTGATTTTGCTTTTAAATAAAAATAAAAATAAAAAAAAAGTTCTTTTTTTTATTTGTTTTTCTTTTACTAAAACATTTTTTTAATTTTTAAATAATTTTTTTAATTTATTATTATTATTATTATTATTATTTTTCTTATTATTATTACTATAACTTTTTTTTTTTTTTTTTTTCAATAATTACAAGTTATTATCATTTTTTTTAATATATATATTTTTTAACTATTAATTTAAATAATATTAAAATAATTATTAAAAATTATTAAAAAAAAAATTTTTTTTAATTTTTTTTTTTTTTTTTTTTTTTTTTTTTTTTTTTAAAAATATATATTTATATATTAATATGTGTATAATACAAGATTTTCTTTTTGTTGTTTAATTTAAAAATTAACCAGTCATTCTTAAAACCTTATCTAAAACGGTATCATGTGATATTTCGGATAAGTCAGTACATTGAATTTCAGTAAAGATACCATCTAACTTCTTTCGAAGGTATTCTTTACTAGCAGCAAACATCATCTTATCTTTAATTTTGGCATTATCTGGTGACCAGATGTAGAAAAGAATCTTATCACGCGTACCTTCATTTGGAATTTCATATTCAAAATCATAGACAGCAAAACGGCATTTATCTGATGGAAGACTAGAGACAAATTCATCATAATCTGGACTTTCAGAATACTTATCAACTACAATTTCAGTAAGATCATCTGAGATCTTAAAGATAATGAATTTATTCTTCTTTCTAAGTTTCAATTCTTGATATACATCATAGCAGTTACTGTTAACACTAACACCTGTAGCCTGTTATTATTATTATTATTATTTTTAGAGTATATAATTTAATAATATATCTATTAACAAAACAATTTTTTCTTTATTTTATTTCTTCTTATTATTATCTATATTATTTGAAAAAAGAAGCAAAATATCACTTCACTTTAAATATATATATATATATATATATTTTTTAATTCTAATTAAAAATTGACTTTTTTCTTTTCTGTTTCATCTACATATTTTATATATTTTCATTTATAAATTGTATAAATTTGCTTTCTTTTTATTTTATTTTAAAACAAATTATAAATATCTTTATATATATATATATGATTTGTTATAATATATAAATATTTGTTATAATATATAAATATTTATTATTCTTCAATATTTCTACGTGTTTATTTTGGTGTATATTTAATATTTCTATTCTCTTTAAAAAAATTTATATATATATTGTTTATTACTCATAAAAAGTTGTTATTCAAATATTAATAGTTTTTTAAATTTCTTCTTTTTTATTTTCATTTAATAAATTTATTATTATTATTATTTTTATTTTTATTGGAACTTTTTCATTTTAATTTATCTTCCTCTGCTTTTTTTTTTTTTTTTTTTTTTTTTTTTCTCTAATTTTTTAATAATATTATTAGAGACTTACCATTTTTTATTTATATTTTATTATTAAAAAAAAAATATTAAAAAACAAATATATATATATATAACTTATTAAATAAAAATAAATACAATTCTTCTGTTTTATGTTATTTTTTTTTTAAAAAATTAAATAAAAAAAAAAAAAAAAAAAAAAATGTTATAAAAGAGAACTAAATTTTAAAATTAAAAATAACATTAATAGGAAATAGATAGGAAATAGGAAATAATAATTTTTAAAATCTGGCTTTTTACATATAAAAGTTAAAACTCTATAAAGTATAAAAAGTATAACTACCAAAAAAGTATATAATTAATAATTAAATAAAATATTATTTTCATGAATATTATTAAAGTTTTTATATATAATATATAATATTTATATCATGAATTGAAAATAGATGTTAATATTTTTTTTTTTTTTTTTTTAAAAAAAAAGAGGTCTTTTTTTAATATAGAATATTTATTTTATTATAATATTTTATATTGTACTAAATTATGTATAAATATATATGCTTATTTTTTTTTATCAAATAAATATATATTATTATTAATAAAAACTTTAAAATAAGTTTATTCTTTTTCTTTTTATTACTATTATAATTATTTATTTATTTATTTATTATATATTTATTATTATTATTATTATTAAATTAAAAGTAGTAATGATGTAAATCATGATATGAATTTATATTCATTGTATGTTTATAATAATAATAATAATAATAATAATATAATAGTAATATATTTTAAATATTGTTTTACTTTTGAACAAAGTTAGATTATACTTCTTATGACATCAAGAGTTTATAAATTTATTATTAGAAAATAATATCAATAATTAAAAAAAAAAAAGGACAAAAAAAAATAAAATAAAAATATTATAAAATTTAATTAAAATTAATTAATATAAAAAAATAATTTTTAAACTTTAAATCTATTGTTAATACAGTATGCCATTTATTAAGTTAAAAAAAAAAAGTTAATTAAAATTTTGTATTAATAATATAATATAATATAAATAATAAAAATAATTATGAAATGTAATAATAATTATAAGATAAAAAATAATTAAGTTTCTTTTAAAGTATATTAATTATTAATAATAAGCAATACTTAATAAATTTAAAAGGATAAAATTTAATAATAATAATGAATGAAAAATATTAAATACATACAAGTTCTTTTTTTTTTTTTTTTTTTTTTTTTTTTTTTTGAAATAAAAATATAAAAAGAACTCTAAAAATAAGCTATATTGAATTGAAATTATATGTATCATTCATTATTAGTAGTACTATTTTATTTTTAATTTTTTTTTTTTTATTTATACCATTGCTTTGAAATATGAATTATTTTATATTTTTTTTTAAATAATTATGAATTGTGTTAATATTTTTTTTATACTTCATAGTTATAATTTATAAAGAAAAATTAATAGTATACAATACAAAATATAGATATACTATGAAATTATATATATAATCAAATTTATTAAAATGATGTATTATATATATATTATAAACCTTTTTAAGTAATATTGCTGTAAATTTTTATTTATTTAAAAAAATAATACAATTAATTATGTTATAAATTTTATTAATTATTAAATATTACAATTTTTTTTTTATAAATAATAATTATTTATTTATGAAGCAAGTGATGATAGTCAAGGATAACATGATAATTATTAATTTGATGTTAAATTTTAAATAATATAAAAATTAGCTTATTTCAATAATTTTAAAATTTAAAGTTTTACGACTTTAATAGTCCTTATTTAATGAAAATATATTATTATGAACATCTTTTTATATGTATAAACCTTTATGAAAATTACTTATTACTTTGAACAATCGATATAACTTTAATATTTTTATTATAATTATGTAAATTATAATTATGTAAATTATAATTATTCCTTTGGGTAAACCTTTTTATTAATAATAAAATTATTATTATTATTTTTTTTTTTAAAAAAATTTTAATAATATATTTATCAATATTATTAGGTGTTTTTTTGTAATTTTAATTATAATTTTTATTGATATTATCATCTTTTTTTTTTTTTTTTTTTTTTTTTTTTTTTTTTTTTTTAATTTTAATTTTTATTAAAATTTATCATTAGTTTTTTTTTTATATAATACTTTTAGGTGTTTTTTTTCTTTAATTATAATACTTTTAATTATTTATAATATTAAAATCATTTTTTAAGAATAAAAATAATAATATATTTAAATATTTATTAAAAAACAAAGATATTATTAATTATTGAAAAAAAAATGTATATATATATATATAATGTATATTTTTTATTAGATAGAATTGCATAAAAAACAATATATATCTATGAATTGAAAGTTAATCTTTTAATACTAATTTTCTAGATATAAATAATTTACAACAATTCATTATCTTTCATTTATCTTTTATTAATAATAATTTATTTTATTTTATTATATTATTTAACTATATACTATAATAAAATATATATAAATGTTTTAAAAAATTTTTATGTATTAATTACATTTATATATTTAATTTTATGTATTAATAACATAAATAAAGTAATTAAATTCATTTGTTTTTATTATAAAATAATATTTGATTTAAATAACCAATATTTTTATATATAATTTATATATAAAAGTATTTTATTTTTAATTATTTATTATTTTATTTTTTATTTTTTATTTTGTATTTTATTTATATTTTATATTTTTCACTTTATATTTTATTTTTATATTTTTATATTTTATATTTTATTTATTTTTTTCATTTTTTTTTATAGTATTCAAAGAGAAAGTTAAGATTATTTAATAGATACCAAATATGGAATGTTAAGTACAGATTTATATATATAATTGAAAAAAAAAAAATTGGATTAAAAAGATTAATATGGAATATGGAAAATTTTTTTTTTTTTTTTTTTTTTTTTTTTTTTTTTTTTTTTTTTTGTTATATGGAATATTAATATTTTTTAAAATAATCCGAAATTTTTTTAAATTTCTTTTTTTTTTTATTTTATTTTAACTTTTTAGTTTTTTTCTGTTTCGTAGTTACTAAATGTGGATATATGAATATATGAATACCAATCCTCATTTCTACGTAGTAACAGATAAATGTTATTATTATTATTATTTTTATTGCTATTATTAACCATTATATAAATATCAATACATAATCAATTATATTTATATTATTACATTAATATTAGATTAAATATATATATAAAATAAAATAAAATATAATATATTTTATTTTATTTTATTTTATTTTTAAATTAAAAGATATATTATAATGAAATTCTTTTTAATTTTTGTTAATACCATTCGCTATTCATAATAGTCTTTTCGAAAATAACTATTTTGTCTATTTTTATATTGGGCTTCATTTTATCAACTACAGTATTTTATATTTTATTATCACTATTACTACCATTAATCTATATTTAATAAATTATCATTTATTTTTCTATTTAATTCATTGGTATTAAATTTTCTATTTACTATATATATATATATATATATTTTTTTTTTGATTTGATAATTTTAATTTTATTAATTAATAATTTTATTAATTTAATTTTATTAATTAATAATATCATACATTATTACTAATTTATTTTTTTTTTTTTTTTTTTTTTTTTGTTTTTTTATTAATAGTTAGTTAAAAATCGGTTATTAGAATTTTATCCATTATTAATAATGTTTTTATCAATAGAAAATTTTCTAGTTTTTTCTTCTAATCTTTTTAAAGAAAAAATTATGTTAGGGTAATTAGAAAATAAGTTTATTTTATATATCTAGTCTTTTCAGTTTTTGTTCAGGTGGTTATTGCTCGGGGGTAAACACACATAAGGTTTCTTGATCGATCCTGCACATGCCTTCTTAATTTATATGGGGTATTTTCTCACTACCTTGGGTTTTCCCCATAAATGAAGTTAGAAGTTCCCTTGCCATGGTATGTATTGATTTACATATTGTCTCGGACTCTTCTCAGGCGTTTGTGTTAAGGTTCTGCGTACTTAGGATGATCAAAGGATTATAATATATTTCATATATTAATAAATCTGGTTAACTGAGAGGAACTTAACTAAAGTATGGAAGTTCCCTGACCTTGTCCAAGCCACATTTCCACACAAATGATTATTAAGGGTTTACCATTCGGTACTACCCTTTTGTTAAAAGATTAAGATATATGGAATCAATATCGATCTGGTATAGTCAATTAGCAACTATTGTGATTGTGAAATACATTATAAATGCTTATGGTGACCCATATATATTTTATATTGCAGTTTTCATAGAATATATAAATATATATAAGATATTGAGTAAAAGAAGGATACATGTATTTACATACATGTATATGTAGATATATACAAAAATATAAAAAAAAATTAAGCCATTTCTAATTTTTTTTTTTTTTTTTATTATTGCAAATTAAAATTAACTCCATAGTCTTTTAAATAACAAATAAATATCAAGAATAATTAATAAGAATGAATATAATAAAAATAAATTATATATATGTATTTTTTAAATTGTATTATATTCATACTCATATAATAATTTTTAATATATCTCATTAATAATTAAAAAAAATTAATAGAATAATATATTTATTTATGTTTTAAAATTATCTATATTATTTATTTATTAATTAATTATTTATTATTTATTATTTAATTATTTATTTTTTAATTATTTATTATTTAATTATTTATTATTTATTATTTAATTATTTATTATTTAATTATTTATTTTTTAATTATTTATTATTTAATTATTTATTATTTATTATGTATTATTTATTATTTATTATTTATTATTTATTATTTATTATTTATTATTTATTATTTATTTATTTATTATTTATTATTTATTTATTTATTTATTATTTATTATTTATTATTTATTTATTTATTATTTATTATTTATTATTTATTATTTATTATTTATTATTTATTTATTTATATATTATTTATTTATTTATTTATTTATTATCAATAATCATACAAATCTAAAAAATTATTATTATTATTAATACTGATAATAATATTTAAAAAAAAAAATAAACACATAAAAAAATAATAATTAATTTTTATTATTATTAATTATTCTGTATATTAATTTTTACTATCTTTCAAATCTAATTGGTTAAAATTTTCTATAATATAATCTTTAATTTTTAATTATGAACATAAAGTTATTTTTTTTATTTTTTATTTTTTTATTTTAAAAAAAGTAAAAATTAATTATTAATAAAAATTTTAATGAAAATTTTAAATTTGATATAATTTGAAATAATTAATAAAATCAATCTTTTTAATTAATTATATTAGTAATAATAATAGCATAATAATTGCATAATAATAATAATAATAATAATAATAGAAGTAAAAATAATAATAAATCGATAGGATAGATTTGTTAATCTAAATGCTTCGTAGATTAAAGACCATAAAAGTATAAATAATTAAAATATACAAAAAGTATTATTTTTTTTTTTGTAATAAATAATAAATCTTTATAAATAGTAAATAATCATACAAATTAAAATTAATTAAATACAAATGGTCATTCTTATTTTAATTCGTTAATTACTATTATAAATTTATTAACATTAAAGACTTTTAAATATTTATGTTATTCATTCTATTATTTTATTCCTAACTTTATATTTAATGAAATATATAATATTTATTTGATTTATCTCTTTATTTTTTTCTTTTTCTTCCCTGTTCTTTTTTTTTTTTTTTTTTTTTTTTTTTTATTTTATTTTCCCTTTTATTTATATTTATATATTTATATATTTTTTTTTAATATATTATATGAAACAATTTCTTAAATTGAAAGTTTTATATCTAATTATAATTATATTCAATAATAATTGAATAATCACAATTATTATATAAATAAATGTTAATTAATTAATATGTAGAAACAATTAATTAAAGTTTTGTATAATTAATGCTTTTTTTTTTTTTTTTTTTTATTTTTTTTTTATTAAAAATTCTATTTGTTCTAAATATTTAATAAATTTAAATTCAATCTCTTTTTTTTTTTTTTTTTTTTTTTATTATTTTTCTCTCTCTTCTTTTTTATTTTATGTATTTTATTTTAAATAATAGTTTAAATAACTGTTATAATCAGTGAATCAAAATAATAGAAAACAATATTTATAATTATTAATGAAAATATTGTTATAACAATATAAGAAAAGATTTGTTTTAATATTCAAAGAAGAACCCTTAATAATAATAATAATAATAAACTTTTTATTTTTTTAAAAGATATAACGATACAAAAAAAAGACAAAAAAAAAAAAAAAAAAAAAAAAACTAAAAATATCTTTATTTATTGCTTTATTTTATAAGAATAAATTATTATTTTTTCGGTATTTTATTATAAATATTAACAGTTATTCATTATATATCTCTTTTACAGAAAAGTAATATCCCATAATATCAAATAATATTAATAAATTAGTTTATTGTTATTAAATACTTTCAAATAAAAATATTAATAAATAATAGTTATTTTTTTGAAAATTTTTTAAAAAGTGTGAATTTTTTTTTTTTTTTTTTTATTATTGTTAAAAAGTATAATAATATTTAAAAAAAAAATAAAAAAAATAATTGAAAAGTATTAAGTAAATATGAAACTATTTATAAAAGATATTCAAGGACACACATATAAAGAAGATAAAATACTTTATTATTAATTATTCTAACATTGATAAACAAACATAAATGTAAAAAGTTTAAAAAATAGAAAATCATATAAACAAAAATACAGCTAATAAATATACAATAATACCATAGAGAAATTATAAATAATAATAATAAAAAGCAATTATCATAAATTTTAATAAAATAAATAAATTTTAATAAATATAATTTATATTTTTAATATATATATATATATTTTTTTTAAAAAAAAAATATATTAAATTTTATTTTATTTAATATAATTATTTTTAATATATAATTTTAAAAAAAAAAAAGAAAAAAATTTTTATATTAAAAATATATATATAATTAAAATAAAAAAAAAAAAAAAAATAAATAAAAAAATTCTGTCATAATAATTGTTACTGATATACCTTTTTTTTTTTTCTTTCTCTATATATCCCAATTTTCAAATTTATATTTATTATTAATACTTTTAGTTTTTAAATATATATTTTATTAATAATAAAAATGGCTCCAAAATCAAAGGTAAAATATATTTGCTTAATGAAAAAAATTTGATTGTTTCATATTACTCTTTTAATCATAAAAATAATATATATAATTCTAAGACTTTTTATCACAATAATAACATGATATTTATTTATTTTAATGTTATATATAAATACGTGTATATTTATTTATCATTTAAATTAATAAAAACAAATAATTATTTAAAGAAATCTAAGAACGCCAAGAGAAGTGGTTCCAGTAATAATTTAAAGGTTTATATAGATAAATAAGATACATAATATTTGAAACTTTAAAATAAAATGATACTCTTAATATCCTAAAGTGTTATTAATACTAAATAAATATTTGTATATTATTATATATATATATATAATGATAATAATAATGTTAATAGAAAAAGACTATTTCACCAACTAATTCTTCTGAAAGTATTATATCTAATAAACCTCAAACTAATGTATATATATATACAATTTATTAAACTTTTATTATTATTATTATTATTATTATTATTATTTTTTTTTTTTTTAATAAATATTTTAATAAACTCATAAAATAAAGCTAAATTATAAATATATCATATCATCATTACTAATATATTTTTTAATGAATTTTATTATTATATTAATTTTATATAATAAATAAATAAAAGTCAATAGAAAATGTTCATGTAAGTAATTTAAACTTATACCTTTTTTATTGACAATATATAAAATATCCAAAAAAAAAAAAAAAGCTATTAACATCCATTTTTAATTCTTTATATATAAAAAAATTATATCTTTAATAAATTTAATAGAAAGGTAAATTATAAATATAATATGAAATTTAAATAGTAAAATGGTTTAAAATCATTTAATTTATAATAAATAATCTATATAGATAGTAAAGCAGGAAGCCAAAATTCTTTAGGAAGTCTAAATAAAATGAATGATATTTATAATCCATCCGATGAAAAGTCTTCAGTTTATGATATTACTACCACTTATAAAACAGAAGTAGTGGAATGTACTGTGGATCCAGAAACAGGAGAAACAATTGAAGTAATTACAGAAGTTTATGTTACAGATACTATTAATTTGAATAAGAAAGAGGATCCTGTTAAAGATAATATTATTAAAGATACTCTTTCTACAGATGAATTAGAAAACTTTGATGTTGAAGAAGTTCTTAAGCAATTAAACATGGGAACTGAGATTTGTAAGGAATTATTGGGTTAAATAAATCAGTTTTAAATAATTTTATGGTAATAAAAATGATATTATATATATTTATATATATATAATAATTAAACAATAACAAATTATTCAATTTTTCATCATATAATTAAAAAAATTTTATACTTCAACAATAATATTATAAAAAAAAAAAAAAAAAAGAACGAAAGAATAAAATTATATATAAATATTTGGAAATATTTATAATTATATGAACTCTAATATATTAACATAAATATATATATATATTTTATTCTTTTATATAATTATATATATATTTAAATAATATATATATATAAGAGTTCATATAGTTAATAAAAAATAATTATTTATATAACATTCGCAATCATAAATTATAATAATATTTATTAATAACAAATAATAATAATAATAATAATAAAAATAAATGAATTTTATTTTTTATTTTTTTATTTTTTTTTTTTTTCTATTAATTTTATTATTTAATATTAAATTAATTATTATTAATATCCTAGCATTTTATAAAAAAAAAAAAATAAAAATAAGAAATATATTCTATTATTTAAATTATACTAAAACATTTTATTAAATATTTCATTATCATATTGGTTATGCTTTCTTTTATGAATTTATTGGAACATTTTTGAATTCATAAAGAACCTTATAAATTAACTTATAAATTAAATATTTATATAAAAAAAAAAAAAAAAAAAAAAAAAGAAAAGAAAATAAAAAAAAATAAAAATAAAAAAAAAGGTTTTATATCTATTTTTTTTTAAAGAAGTTTTATTTTAGTGTCTTAATACAATTTGTTCATTAATAAATAGAATTGGTAATTTTTTTTTTTTTTTTTTTAAATTTTTATCAATTTGATAATATTATTCATATATGTATATTCTTTATAAAATATGGCCTTTGAAAAAAAAAAAATTAAAAGTATTAATAAGACTATTATTATTATTTTTTCTTTAATTGATTAAAAATTTGTATTTTTTTTTTTTGAAGTTGTAATATATTTCTTTTCTTTTTTAATTTTTTTTAAAACGAAAAACACTAAAAACAAAAAAAAAAAAAAAAAATATTAAAAATTAAATTTTTAAAACGGCACTTCGAGAAAAAAAAAAAAAAAAAAAAGTTGAGGCAATTATAACTTTCTATATTTAGTATTTTTTTTATTTATATTATTTCTTATTTTTCATTTCTTATTCTTGTATTTTTTTTTAATAATTTGATTAATGGAAAAAAAAAAAGTGTGAATTTTAATTATATAAAATAAAATAAAATAAAGAGATAAATAAAAACTGCCTAAATTATAATATGCTAAAAATCTTTATATATATATATAATTTTTTTTATTTTTTTTTTAAATTATATTCAATAATACTAAAATTTTTTTTTTTTTTCAAACTCAGACATATATTGTTTAATGTAGTTGTAAATGTATGAATGTATTTAATAAATTTCAATAAATAAACATTAAAATGAAATGAAATAAATAAATGATAAATGTAAAAATTAATATTTTAATTTATTAAGTATGTAAATCGAAATACAATATAAAAATGAAAATGAAAATTATGTTTAATTTTTTTTATAATTAAAAAATATAAATATTAATAAATAATAAATAATTAATAATAAATGAATGAATAATAAATAATAAATAATAAATAATAAATAATAAATAATAAATGAATGAATAATAAATAATAAATAATAAATAATAAATAATAAATAAATAATAAATAATAAATAATAAATTATAAATAATAAATAATAAATAATAAATAATAAATAATAAATAATAAATAATAAATAATAAATAATAAATAATAAATAATAAATAATAAATAATAAATAATAAATAATAAATAATAAATAATAAATAATAAATAATAAATAATAAATAATAAATAAATAAATAAATAAATAAATAAATAAATAATAAATAATAAATAATAAATAATAAATAATAAATAATAAATAATTAAATAATAAATAATAGAATAATAAATAATAAATAATAAATAATAAAAAGGAATCCATAATAAATAAAATGCCTGATGACTATTGATAAAAATTTGTAAGCCTTTGTGTTTGCTATGGTTTTTTTTTTTTTTTCATCCTGGAAAACAATTGCTGCTCATGGGAAATGATTGTGTACAATTTAATGTAATAAATATTAAATATTAAATAATTGAATAATAGATAATAATAAATAATTAATAAAAAAAAAATAAATAATAATAAAATATATAATAAATGATAAATACTAAATAATAAATAAATAAATAATAAATAAATAACAAATAAATAAATAACAAATAAATATTAGTATAAATAAATGTTTCATAAAATAGTATATATAAAAAATTTATAATAAAAATAATAGAAATTATTACCAAAAATTAAATTTTTTTTTTTTTTGAAAAAATGTTGCATAAATGTTTAATACATTTTTTTAAAAAAAATAAATAAATAAAATAAAAAAAAAAAAAAAAAAAAGAAAACAGGAGGTGTCACAAATACTTTTTTTATGAGACTTTTGTTATTATAATTATTGTTATTTATTTATTTATTTATTTATTTAAAAAAATTTTTTTTCCATAATTATTGATATAATCATTATTTAATTAATAAAGTATTACAAATATTTAAAAAAAAATATGTTAAAAGTATGGCAATATAAAATAAAATTCACATAATCATTTTGATTCATTTATAAAACTTATTATTAAACCATTTTATTAAAATATCATAATATTTTTTTTTCTTTATATGAAGGAATGAAGGAATTATACCCATTATTAATATTTATTAAGAAAATTAATTTAATTTTATAATATATTTAGAATAACTTATGAATACTTATGTTATATGGACCATTCTTTAATATCCGTTTTATTAATACAAAATCAATTAATAGTATATTTTATTATATTTTATTATTTTCTTTAATTAAAACTCAGTTATTTTTTTTTTATTATTATTAAAAAAAAATTTTTCAAAAGATTTTTCAATATATATTTAATATTGTATTAATAAAAAATATATATATATTGATTAATATTAAAAATTTTATAAAAGTAAATCTAATATTCAATAATAATAATAATAATAATAATAAATAATAAATAATCAATAATAAATAATCAATAATAAATAATAAATAATAAATAATAAATAATAAATAATAAATAATAAATAATAAATAATAAATAATAAATAATAAATAATAAATAATAAATAATAAATAATAAATAATCAATAATAAATAATAAATAATAAATAATAAATAATAAATAATAAGGATAGATAATAAATAATAAATTATAAATAATAATGATAGATAATAATAATAACAGATAAAAAAAATTATTTATTTACTTATATATATAAATAATCATCTGTAAAAAGAATAATTAAAAAACAAACAATTAAAAAGTGAACCTGATGATAGACAATACATTTTTAAAGTTTTTAAAGTTACTTTAATATGAAAAAGTGTACTTTATAATTTTTAATTTTTATATAATTAAAATTTCATTTAATAAAAGTAAAAAGATATATATATATATTTTTTTTTTGATGATGATTATTAAAAAATTTCAAAAAAAGAATTAAATACTTTTATTTTTTTTTACTTTTCTTGAAGTATATATTCATTATATATATATTCTCAATTCTCTCTAATAATTAGCATTGAATTTATTACTACTTTTAAAAAATACTTTTAATCATTTCATATTTTCTTTTTTTTTTTTTTTTTTTTTTTTAATTTTCATAAATAAAAATAAATAAATATAATAATTATAATTATAATTATTTTTAATTTTATTATAATTTTATTTATTATTTTTTAATTTTTTTATTATTGTTATTATTATTATTATTTTTTTTTTACTTTTCATTTAATAAAAAAAATTTTTTTTAATTATTTTTAATTACCTATTTCAGTTTAATTGCATACGTTAAATAATGTAATACATTTCTATATTATTAATAATTAAAGTTTTCACTCAATACATTTATTCATCAGCCACGGTTCCTCCATATATATTAAAGTTTTCCCTTCATTTATTCATTTTTATAATTAATTAAAATAAATTTTTTTTATATTGATATTTTAGATTAATCTATTTAAAATATATTTTATTATATGGATAATGTATATTTATAATATATTCATATATTAAAATGAAATTTCATTTTTTTTTTTTTTTTTTTCATTTCATTTAAAAATCAGTTATTTCCTTCAACTTTTTACATTTAATTCTTTTTACCTTTTTTTTATAAAAAAATAATTTTATTTATTTATTATTATTATTTTTATTTTTTATATTTATTAATAATAAATAAACAAAGGAAAAAAAAAAAAAAAAAAGGATACATTAATAGCGGTTATTAATTGCAATGATAATAAACATTTAACTTTAATTTGTTTTTTTTCCTTTTTTTTTTTTATTCTTTTTTTTTTTTTTTTTTTTTTTTTTTTTTTTTTTTTTTTTTTTTTTTATAAAATATAAAATATAATTTATTAAAAACAATAATCATAAAATCATCATAATAATATTAATAAATATAAGCAATATATATAAAAAAAAAATATTTAATAAAATTACAAATTTTGATATTTACTTGTAATTTTATATTTTATAATATAATATAATATATCATATTATATTTAAAACCTTTTTGATTCCTTTCTTTTTTATTATTATTTACTTATTTATTTATTTATCCTCATCATTATTATAATATAAAGAAAGTAAAATAATATAGACAGTATATTTATAAATTGTACATAATAAATGAATTAAATATAATAATTATAAAGTTATCGAAATATATATGATCTTTTGTATATAGATTTTATTAATAAATATTTTTAATATATGTATTTCTTATTCAAAATATAAGAAAAGATAAAAATAAGCGACTCAATTTAAATCATAATTTTGATAAAATAAATATATATTTAATAAAATTAAATAAAAAAAAAAAATGTTTAATAAAGATATTTCACAGTCATTAGATAGAAATCATTCTCTATCACTATTTTATTCAAGGAGAACTCCAAACAAAAACAAACCAATTAAAAAACAATCAAAATTTTCACTTCCAACAGGTGAATATTTATCACCAGCAAAAGTTAATACACCATATAACTCAACAACAACACCAGTACTAGTACATTCTTTAAGTGATATGTCACTGAAAAACGAAGATACCGATGATGATCGCTTAGCTTTAGATGATTCACCTACACCAGCTTATCGTTACAAAAAATTTTTTACTAAAACAAATAAAAATATCTCAGATATAATAGAAAATACGATACCACTATATCCTCAGAAACTTAAAACTAAATCAAATTCTGTAAGTAAAATTGAAGGTAAGCATAATCAAATGTCACTGCCATCTATTCAAAAATCACGTATGGCTACAATGATGATAAAAAGAAAACCAGTCAATTTATTTGCAAATTTTTCACAGGAAGAAAAAAATCCTTTAAATGATTTATTGATTGATAAAAATGAATCAACGTATGTAAATGATAAAAGTGAAATGAATTTAGATGAACAAAATGATGAAAATGATGATTGTCCACATTCAAAAGGATTTGTAAATGAAGATGGTATATGGGAGGATCCAACCCTTTCACAGAGTGAGTCAAGATGTTTACAATTGACAGTTGGTAATATTATGAAAAGTAATGAAGAATATGACAACGACATTAAAGAAAAGATAGAAAATAGTAATGATAAAACTCTTTTATGGGAATTTGAAGATGAGAATAAATATGATAAAGAAAATATTATACCCGATGATTATAAAGGCGGTATTTTAGCAGAACGTGAATGGTGTGATCTTAGTGTTGAAGAAGATTCTGTAATGGAAGAATATGGTAATACAAATGATGATATGATAGGTAGTTCAAGTCAAACAAAATCAACATTAGAAAAGGGTAAAAATAGTATTAGTAACAGTATGATAAAGAAAAGTGAACATCAACATGTAAGGTATGCATTCCAAGAAATTTCTATAAATTCAATGCCAGAATATCAGATGGGATTATATGATTGTTATAGTGTATATTCAAATAGTAGTTTTGGTAGTACATGTGATTCTCAAAAAATGGCAACACCAAAGAAGGGAGCTGGTTTTAAAATGAATAATTCTTATTCTAAATCAAATGAATTCAACAATAGTTTTAATAGTAATGATAATATTGATTTTGATGATTCAACGCCATCGTTCTTTAATACTTTACCATTAATTAAAAGTTTGAAAGGAAATCCATCGACTTCATCTAGTAGGAAATCATCATGTTCAAAGAAGTTGGTTTATCAGTTATGCGGAGTGCCCGATATAAACGGTATTCATAAAAAATCAATATCGAAAAATAAATTTATAGAGAAAAGAAATATAGGTAATATATCATATGCTTAATCCTCTTATTATATAATATTATTATTATTATTATTATTTTATATAATTAAATATATAATTAAATTTATAATAAAGCGTTAATAATAATAATTATTTTTTTTTTTTTTTTATTTTTTTTATTTTTTTTTCTTAAATACATATTATATAATAAATCTTGAAAAATAATTTTAAATAATTTATTATTAGAGGGTGAAATATCGTATAATTCTACTTCCAATATGAATTCTTCACCAATAATATCGAAATCATCAATACTATCACCACCATTTTTATTATCATCACCAGTAGTTAGAAATGGGTTTTCATCACCGTTAGTTCAAACAAAAAGAAATTCATTTAATATAAATAATGGAGATTCCATAGAGAATTATAATCCATTTGAAAAAAAAGATACCATTGAAACTTCTGTTGAAAAGACGCCAAAAGCACGTAAAGTCAAATCACTATTGACAACAACTATCAATAATAGTCTATCATCAGATGGTGAAAATTCAAAACTTTTAGAAAATACCAATACTTCTGAATCCAAAACTTTACCAAAGGATACCAATTTTGAAGAAGAAGATAAAAAAATAACGCCAAAACCACGTCATATAGATAGTGTTGTATCTATCCAAAAGAAAAATACTTCATTAGAGAGTGATCATTTAAATGCTTCAAAAGATATTGTTTTTTTCCCACACTACCATTCCCGTCCGCATAATCAAAAGGAGAGTAATGATATTTCCACTTCTAAAGGAAATAAAGTAATAGATGATTCTCTTATTGACCAGACTAGTAATATGATGAGTATTAGTCCTACTACACTTTCAAAAATAAATCAATCTCATCAGAATTTTCTTCAATC
>JACVTC010000031.1:850000-860000 GCA_016946835.1 Neocallimastix lanati (nom. inval.) | reverse complement strand
TATTAATTAATTAATAAAGAATAGCAACAAAATAAATAATAAATAATAAATAACAATAATAATAATATATATTGTTTATATTTTTTGAATGAATGAACAATGAATATCTTTTTTTTTTATTTTATAATTTTTTTATATATTTTAAATTTTTTATATATATTATTAATTTTGTTTCTTTTTATTAAATAAATTTATATATTATTTATTATAAAACATTTATTATTCATTATTTATACTTTATTATTTATACTTTATTAATTATTATACATAATTTATTATTTCTTTATCATTATTTGTTATTAATCATTAATCATTAATTATTATTATTTATTATTTATTATTATTCCTTTATTACTTATTATCTATTATTAATTATTAATTATTAATTATTAAATATTAATATCTAATTATAATTATTTATTATTTATTCATTTATCAATAAAATACGAGAACATAATGTTGATAAAAAAATAGTACTATCTACAATATGTATTTCATATCATAAATATAATGTATTTTATAATATCAAACATATGATTTAAATCCATTTTTAATACATATATATTTATTAAAAATTACAAACATTTAAAAAAAAAAATAAAAAAAAAGAAAGAAAGAAACCTTTGAATATAATTCAAGCTTCTTTGGGGATCTAAATTATGCATAGAAGTCGCCACAGATGAGGAGCGTTAGTGGACGTAGACCAGTGTTAGTGTAAAACAACCGTTGGTAAATCCTTATCCCATTAATTGTACGGAAATTGAACATAAATAAGATGTACATCATCGATGGGTATTGAATTAACATAATGGATATATTATGTTAATATTCATATTTTTGAGTATTAAAATTTTTAAAAAATAATATTCACTATTTATATATTTTTTTTTGTTATAATTAAAATTTTTGGTTCTTTCATTTAATATTTTATATATGCTTTATATGCTTTTTATTTATTTATTTTATATATTATTATTTAGAATTAATTATTAATAATACCAATTAATAACTATTTATTATTCTATTTTTATTTAATATTCTATTTCTATTTATTATTCTATTCTTATTTATTATTAAATTATTATTTGTTATTAATTATTAATTATTTATTATTTATTTGAAAGATATATAAATTATTTATTAATTCTTATTTATTCATAATTTATAAATTATTTCGTACAATTTAGTATTATAATTTATTATTATTTAGATGATTATTTCTTTTTATTTATTATAATTTATTATTCAATTATTCATTATTCAATTATTTAATTATTTATAAAGTATTTATTTATTATTTATTTATTATTTATTTATTATTTATTTATTATTTATTTATTATATATTTATTATTTATTATTTATTATTTATTATTTATTATTTATTATTTATTTTATTTATTATTTATTATTTGTTATTTATTATTTATTTATTTATTATTTATTTATTATTTATTATTTATTATTTATTATTTATTATTTATTATTTATTATTTATTAATTTATTATTTATTATTTATTTATTATTTATTATTCAATTATTTACTATTTATTATTCAATTATTTACTATTTATTATTCAATTATTTACTATTTATTATTTATTATTTATTTATTATTTATTATTTATTATTATTTATTATTTATTAAAAAAAAATATTTTTTTTATATTCAATATTCAATATTGACCATTAAAAATAAATTTAAAAATTTTTAGCTTCTACTTTTCTCCCCAACCTATTATACCTAATCTTATTTATAAATTTTATTATTTATTAAATTTATTCTATCAATCAAGTGATTAATTAATAAATAATTTAATGTAATTAAATGCAATATAGAGTATATGGTGTATAAGCCACAATGCATTTGTAAAAGAATGTAATTTATAACAATTTTAAGTTTTTTTTTTTTAGACTATTATCATTTATTTATATATTAAAAAATATATTTAATATTGAATACCTATTTATTTACTTATTTATTAATTTATTTATTAAATATTGAATACTTATATTACATATTTATATATATTATATTTTTTAATTAATATTAATAATATTTTTTTATTATTCATTTATTATTTATTTATATATATTATCTGTAAAGATAATACAGAAATAAGCTTTTAACATTAATATCAAAAAACGTTCTTTAAAATTTCAAAATAGTTTTTTTATAATAATAATAATAATAATTATGATAATAATAATAATAATAATAATGATAATAATAATAATAATAATAATAATTATGATAATAATAATAATAATAATAATAATTATGATAATAATAATAATAATAATAATAATAATAAAAATAAAAATAATAATAATAATAATAACTATTTTGAATTTTTTAATGAAGTATAAATAATGGTTAATACATTTTAACATTTTATTTATTATATATACGTTTTTTTTTTTTTTAAATAATATTATAAATAATTAATCATAACTATTTACAATTAAAAAATATCATGATTCTTATTTTTAAAAAGTCAATTTAAATTAGTTTTATTAAAACTATATACTATTACTATTATATATATCAGCTTTACTTTATACATCTTTTCTAAAAAAAAAAAAAAAAGTTTAATACTTTACTCTTTTCTACTACTTTTACTATTTATTTTATTTTTATTTTTATTAATACCTTACTCTTTCCTACTACTTTTACTATTTATTTTATTTTTATTTTTATTAATACCTTACTCTTTCCTAACTACTTTATTATTTATTTTATTTTTATTAATACCTTAAATACTTTACTCTTTCCTAACTACTTTATTATTTATTTTATTTTTATTAATACCTTAAATACTTTACTCTTTTCTACTACTTTTACTATTTATTTTATTTTTATTTTTATTAATACTTTACTCTTTTCTATTACTTTTACTATTTATTTTATTTTTATTTTTATTAATACTTTACTCTTTTCTACTACTTTTACTATTTATTTTATTTTCGGTTTCATTAATACTTTACTCTTTTCTACTACTTTTACTATTTATTTTATTTTTGGTTTCATTAATACTTTACTCTTTTCTACTACTTTTACTATTTATTTTATTTTTGTTTTCATTAATACTTTACTCTTTTCTACTACTTTTACTATTTATTTTATTTTTATTTTCATTAATACTTTACTCTTTTCTACTACTTTATTATTTATTTTATTTTTATTAATACTTTAAATACTATACTCTTTTCTACTACTTTATTATTTATTTTATTTTTATTTTCATTAATATTTACTCTTTTCTACTACTTTATTATTTATTTTATTTTTATTAATACTTTAAATACTATACTCTTTTCTACTACTTTATTATTTATTTTATTTTTATTTTCATTAATATTTACTCTTTTCTACTACTTTATTATTTATTTTATTTTTATTAATACTTTAAATACTATACTCTTTTCTACTACTTTATTATTTATTTTATTTTTATTAATACTTTAAATACTTTACTCTTTTCTACTACTTTAATTATTTATTTTATTTTTATTTTATTTTATTCAATCTGTACTTTATATTCATATTCTACTACTTTAAATTATATTCTACTACTTTACTATTTATTTTATTTTATATTTAATTTTATTTTATTTTATTTTATTTTATTTTATATTTAATTTTATTTTATTTTATATTTAATTTTATTTTATTTTATATTTAATTTTATTTTATTTTATTTGATTATTTTTAATTATGTTTTATCAATTTTTAATAGCATTTAAGGAATATTTTTTGATGTTTAATAATAAATAAAGTTTATGAATATAACTTTTTTTTTTTTTCTAAAAAAAATTTTTTTCAAACAAATTAAATGAATTTAAGATTTTTGAAACAAAAATAATTTTTTTTTTAACAAAAAAAAAAAAGAAATTAAAAATAAAATTTTAAAAAAAATAAAATAAAAGAAAATGAAATAAAAGAAAAAAAAAACTCAAATTTGTATTATTCTTTTTTTTTTTTTTTTTTTTTTTTTTATTTTATTTTTAATATTTTTTGTTTAAGTTTTAACAATCGATGTTACACGATGTTAATAAAATTCTTTTTTTTTTTTATGTATTGTGTATTATAAAAAAATTTTTTTTTATTTTTTTTTTTATTTTTTATTTTTTATTTTTTTTAATTTTTTAATTTTAATAAATAAAATAAAATATAAAATTTATAATAGAAACTTTATTTTATATATTATTTATGGTTGATAATTAGGGACAAAACTGAAACGAATACATGAGTAAAAGAAAAAAAAAATTTTTTTTAATATTTATAAGAATAATTTAATATGACAGTAAAATTAAATTTAAAAGAGAGAAAAAAAAATTAAAGAAAATAAATTATGTAACAATAATAATAAATTATATAATAATAATAATAATAATATAAAAATATTAATATTGATATTATACATATAAATAAATAATAATGTTCATCAACAATTATAATTTATATCATTGTTTAATAATAATATTATTATTTTCTATTTTTTATTATACTGTTTCAAATAAATAAGCATCATTATAAAATGGAAATCATTTATTTCAACCCTTTTAATTTATGTTATTGGAATATAGGAAATTTAAATCATTTCTCTTCTTTTATTAAGTACAAAATAAAATAATAAATAATAAAAAGAGTATTTATTAATAAATAATAAATAATAAAAAGAGTTTTTATTAATAAATAATAAATAATAAATAATAAAAAGAGTTTTTATTAATAAATAATAAATAATAAATAATAAAAAGAGTTTTTATTAATAAATAATAAATAATAAATAATTAAAAAGAGTATTTATTAGTAAATAATAAATAATAAATAATAAAAAGAGTATTTATAAATAATTAATTAAATTATTGAATAATAAAAAGAATATCTATTAGTAAATAATAAATAAATAATAAATAATAAATAATAAATAATAAATAATAAATAAATAATATATAATAAATAATAAATAATAAATAAAGTTATGAAATATGTTTATTTGTCATTATTCTATCCTTCAAAAAAAAAAAAAAAGATTTTTTTTAGCCTAAATTATTTGAATAAACTAAAAGATTATTAATTTTTTTTTATGATATAATAATATTTAAATTTGATATTATATGTTTAATAGGATAATAATCATAAATCATAAAGAATATTGATAATTATAATAAATAATAATTATTTCATTATTTCATTAATTATAATAATTATTTCATTATTTCATTAATTATAATAATTAATTTACTTTTCATAATAATAAAGAAATATAGATATAAATTATAAAAAAAAAAAAAAAAATGATAATAATTAATTTAATCTATTTTTAATTTATTTGTGTAATCATTTGTTTGGTATTTTCAATTTTTTATTTATTATTTTAATTAATTTTTACTATAAATTTTAATATATTCATTTAATTTTGTATATTCATGATTATATTATAAAATAAAATTTTATTTGTTATTTTTTATTATTTTTTTTTAAAGTTTTTTAACATAAAACTTTTTAATACAGTAAAACCTTAATCCTTATAAAAATCAATAATATATCAAAAAAATATAAATTTTCTTTTTTTCTTTTCTGTTTCATTCAAAATTCATTTTATTATTGATATTAAGTGTATTATTGATATTGATTGTATTATTGATATTGAGTGTATTATTGATATGGATACTATTCTTATAGATATCATTATTATTATTGAAAGTGATATTATTATAATTGTTTTTAATTATTTCAAATATATAACAAATTAATATAGTTTAAGAGTTTTAACCAAAAACAAAATGGGTCTTGTATCACCTACAAAATGAACCTATAAAATAAATAATATTGTAATTTTTATTTTTATTTTATTTTTTTATTTTTTTAAATCAATAAATAGGTGCTAAGAATCAATATTATCTATTATTTATATTTATATATTTATTAATGTAATAAATATATAATCAATTAAATTCTAAATATGTAAATCTATATATATGTTTTAGAAAAAAAATATCATATTATAAATTCTACATATATACTCTTGTTGCCTATTGTATTTTTATATTTGTGTTATTAAAGAACTATAAATTTTTATTTTATGATCCAACACTACTTAAAAGTTTAATCTATGTATAACTTTTATACCTTAATAGTATAGTTTAGTAATATTTAAATATAAATTTATAATGTAAATTCACAATAACAAATCAACTTTAAATCTACAACTTCTATATAATAATAAATAATAAATAATAAATAATAAATAATAAATAATAAATAATAAATAATAAATAATAATTTTTTTTTTTTTTTTTTTTAGACAGGGAATAAATAATTGAATAATAAATAATAAATAATAAATAATAATGGAATAATAAATAATTGAATAATAAATAATAAATAATAAATAATAATGGAATAATAAATAATTGAATAATAAATAATAAAATAAATATATTATTTGATATGAAATATATAAAATTATATTTATATAATTTATATTTCATTTCAATTATATATATTTAATACTTTATAAGTTCTACTCTTATTTAATTGGTAGTATGGTGTAACGTCGTGCTGTTTTGTATTTAATATATTTAATTTAATTTTTTTTACTTTTATTATTTCAATTCGTTTATGATGTTTAATCCTATATAATGATTATATATTAAATATTTAATATACATTTTTTTTATACAATAATAATAAAATGTATCAATTATTATTTATAATATATGATTTATATATTATTTATAAACTTTATTAATAATAAAAAATATTAAAATAATGTATTTTTAATTTATTTTTTTCCTTAATCCTTTTTTTTTTAAAAAAAAAAATTTTAAAATAATTATAAAAATAATATTAAATAAAGTTTAAAATGAAAAAGTAATAAAGTTTTACTATGATATTCTCTCTTCTTTTTTTTTTTTTTTTTTTTTAAATAGATTAAAATTAATTTCATGTTTTAAAGCTTAATATTATATAATATATTAAACTATTAAATTAATATTAAAAACTTTTTTTTTTTTTTTTTTTTTTTTTAGTATATAAATAGAAATAAAAAGTATGTTATTTACTTTTTTTTTTAAATCATCATTAATTATTATATCTCTTTTTTTTTTTTATTATTTGCTAGTCTGAATAATAAAAAATTTATTTTTTAAACGTTCTTTGAAATTAAAAAAAAAAAAGGTTAAAGAAGTAATAAAAGTTCACTGGTTGAATTTTTCTACTTAGTAAATCAAAAAATTAATAGATAAAAAAAGAACTTTATTAAGGCAATAATAATAATAAAAAATTAAATATTAACGAAATAGTTAAAAACAAAAATAATTTTAAAGTTACCTTCGAAATACAAACAATATATATATTCAAAAGAATAAATTAATAAAAATATTAATTATAAATAAATAAATAAATAAATAAATAAATAAATAAATAAATAAAAAATAAAATGAAGTTTATTAATTTAGTTGCTACTTCTATTTTAGCTACTTGTGCTTTAGCTTCTTCATGTCACCCACAATACAATTGCTGTAATTCTTGTGACGTTGTATACACTGATAATGAAGGTGAATGGGGTGTCGAAAATAACAATTGGTGTTTTATAAATGATGCAAAGTGTCATCCATCTTCATGTAAATTTGAAGCTCTTGGTTACCCATGTTGTAGTCATTGTAACTCTATTTACCATGATGAAAGTGGTGATTGGGGTGTTGAAAATGGTGATTGGTGTGGTATTCAAGAGAGTAACTGTGGTAGTACTCCATCAGGAACTACTATTAGAAAAACTACTACTACTACTACTACCAAAAAGACTTACCCAACTATTACTCCATCCTTCTTCAGTACTGGAAACATTTACAGTAACAGTCAATACCAAGGTGAAGTTCAATCTTCTATTAATAAATTAAGTGGTGAATTACAACAACAAGCTAACAGAGTAAAATACACTCCAACTGCTGTTTGGTTAGCTTGGGATGGTGCTCCAGGTGAAGTTCCAAAGCATCTTGGTGCTGCTGGTGGTAACACTGCTGTCTTCATGATGTACTGGATCCCAACTCGTGATTGTAACAGTAATGCTTCCCAAGGTGGTGCTTCTGACTTAAATTCTTACAAGAATTACGTTGACAGTGTTTACAATTCATTCAGATCCTATGGTAACAGTAAAATTGTTGTTGTCGTCGAACCAGATACTCTTGGTAACATGGTGACTTCTCAAGGTAATGAAAACTGTAGAAGAACTGCTGTTATTCATAAGCAAGCTCTTGCTTATGCTATAAACAAATTCGGTAGTCTTAACAATGTTCAAGTCTACCTTGATGCCGGTCACAGTCAATGGTTAACCGGTTATGAAGATGAAACTGCTGAAATTATTAAGGAAATATTAGATATGGCTCCACAAGGTAAGATTCGTGGTTTCTCCACTAATGTATCTAACTTCCAACCTGTCCAAAGAGAATATGAATATCATACTCGTCTTTACGATGCTCTTGAAAAGGTTGGTGTCAAGAATATGAGATTCATCGTTGATACTAGTCGTAATGGTGTTGATATCAGTGAAGAATTTGCAAAGACTAAGACCTGGTGTAACTTTGTTGGTACTGGTTTTGGTGAACGTCCAAAGGGTAATCCAGACCCAGTTAACATGCCATTATTAGATGCTTATATGTGGTTAAAGCCACCAGCAGAATCTGACGGTTCTTCTACTGGTGCTCGTGCTGATCCAGTTTGTGCTCGTTCTGATTCTCTTCCAGGGGCTCCAGACGCTGGTCAATGGTTCCATGAATACTTTGTCCAATTATTAAAGAATGCTAATCCAAAATTCTAAACGGAATCCATTAGTTAGTAATAAAAAGTTCATTATCATTGAAATAAATAAATAATAAAAAAAATAAAATAAAATAAAATAAAAAATAAAGAATGATAATAATAATAAACTTTATATAGTTATAATTATAGTTTTATAAATAATAAATAATACTAATTAAATTAAATAGAAATGAATTGTAAATTAATAAGGAAAAAATTAAAAATTAAAAATAAAAAATAACAAAATAAAAAATAAAAAATAATAATAAAAATAAAGATAAAGAAAAAAGAAAAAGAAAAAAAAAAAAAAGTTTGAAAAAGTCAAAATGAATTTTTTATTTTATATTTAAAATTTGAAAGTATATATTTATTTATTTATTTTGGTTAATAGATATAAATAAAAAATAAGGTTTTTTTATAGTATATATAGTATTCATATATATATATATATTTTTTTTTTATTTTTTTTTTATTTTTTAAATAGATGTAAAGTATATATAAATAAATAGAGTAAAAAGGAATTAATTAATATAAATATTAAGAATATAATAATAATAATAATAATAATAATAATAATATTGTCTTTGAAAATTATATAATATTAATTGAATGGGTGATTTTTTTTTTTTTTTTTTATTTTTATTATTATTTTTTATTTTTTTCTTATTTTTATGAAATTATAAAATTATGAAATTATAAAATTATGAAAAAAAAAAAAAAAAACAGTCTCAGAAGATTTAAATGTTGCCCATGTTGAGGTGTTAGTATACCTAGCTTTTCTCATTGGAATCTTTTTTTTTTTTTTTGGATTGATGATGAAATGGGTATCCCCGTTGAATCTACCGATGCCTAAGAGCGTCGACGTCGAAAAATGATAAGGCATGGGAATTTTCACCTCCCGGTAGGGAAGAATCTGATACAGATTCAATTGATAACACTTAAATACTGAAATTAGTACTCTCAATAAATAGACGCCATTGCTTATCCTTTGATGAATGGGAAAAGTTATGAAAAAAAAAAAAAAAAAAAAAAAAAAAAGTAATGTTTAATAAATATTTTATTATGCGGGAAAAGTTTTGGAAATAGAAAAATAAAATAAAAAAAAAAAAAAAAAAAAAAAAGAAAAAAACTATCTATATTTTATATATATATATTTTTTTTAAAAAAAAATTAATAAATAAATAGAATTAA
>JACVTC010000031.1:840000-845000 GCA_016946835.1 Neocallimastix lanati (nom. inval.) | reverse complement strand
AAAAAATTTGGTTATAATTCTTTATAACCATCCGTATTGTTAAAAATATGAATTTGAATCAATCAATCAATTTTTTTTTTTTTTTTTTTTTTTTTTTTTTTTTTTAATTAATTCACTGATTATTCGAATATTTAAAAATAATTAGAAATCAATATTTAATATTAAAAAAAAAATATATATATATATATATATAATTTAAAAAAGGACTTTTTAATGGAATCAAATGAATTCAAGAACTAGACTATAAATAAATTATTTTAAAGGATTAATGCTATCGAAAAAGAACAAGCAAAACACAAGGCGTGTCATGTCATAACACTAGAACATGGGACGCTTATTGACTTCTAACTATTGACTTCAAACCAGCTTTTTTTCTTGGAAAACTCTGATCCTAAGCTTCAATTTCATATACTTAACGAGTTTATATGCCGAGATAATTCTAGTTAAAGATATTTTATTAATAAATAAATTATGTAAAAAAAAAAAAAAAAAAAAAAAAAAAAAAAAAAAAAAAAAAAATTCTTAGTAATTATTAAATATTAGTATTACTTAGAAAAAAAAAAATTATAATTTAAGAATTATAATTAAATATTTAATAATTAATAATAATTGTTAAATAATTATTAATTATAAGAAATTATATTATTATAATAATTATAAATTGATTTATTCCGATAATTCTAAGAAAGAAAGAATTTCCTTCCAATAATTAAATTTATTACTATTATTATGTTAATTATTATGTATTAAAGTATATTGTGTAATTAATAATTATGTAATATGTATACTTTGTAAAGGAACTATTTATTAGTAATTTCTAATTACTAATTTCTAATTTTTATAATTCTTCATACTTAAATTATAAGACTTAATTTATTAATCAGCTAATTATCTTTTTATTAGTTATATTGCAATATATCATATTCTATATTATTTTATAATATTCTTAAATTATTTTACATTATTAATATAATATATTCCTATCAAATATTAGTAAAAATTAGTATTAGTTTAAACATACGATTAGTAATAATTAATACTGGCAAATATAGATTACTAGTGATTAATAATTTGTAGTATTAATGTAAATTTCATATTATAAATATCATAACATGTATAAAAAGAATAAAAAAAAAAAAAAAAAAAAAAAAAAGAATAATTTTGAATTAGTTTTATTATTTTGTAACTTATCATCTTTTAATATTCACTGAATTTCCCTAATCAATCATTTGTAGAAGGAACTTTTGTTATAAAATTTTCAAATAAAAGACTTTTTTTTTAAACCATAAACTATTTTTATTTATTATTAGTGTGTGTTGTATTAACATTAAATTATCTTGATCAGACTAGATGGATACAAAACATTAAACTTTTAGACAAGTATTAAAAGATTTAATTAATAAAAAAAAAAAAAAAAAAAAAAACATAATCAAACGAAAATGCATTAAGATCGACTAAAAACAATTTGGCTGACGGGCTCACCAAATATTTTAAAAAATCCTACAATGAATAAATTTAGAATCTCTAGGCTTTCCAAGATTTAATACTTCAATTAATGAAATTAACAAATTCTATCTTTATAAATTTTATTAAAAGTTTAAGTATCAAATATAATTAAAATAATAATAATAATAATAGTAATAAATAGTAGAAAGATAAAACAAAATAATATATATATATATAAAAAAAAAAAAATTAAAAATACAAGAATAAAAAAAAAAAGAAAAAAAAAAAAGTTAAAAATACAAGAACGAAATAAAAATATATATATATATATAGTATTATAATAATTAAAATGATTAAAACTATTAAATATATTATTGTATTATTAACAATAAAAATTAGTAAATTTCTATATAAGGGCTCTAGTAATAAACCATTGTGTGTCTACGGATGTGCAGCTGGGGAGAAATCCTGCTACGGTCGTTAAAAAAAAAATTAGTAAATTTCTCTTATTTAAACTATCGCTCACTTAAAAAACAAAGTAGATAAATATACTTTCTATATTAAACAAGAAATAAAAAAAAAAAAAAAAAAAATTATAATACTAATAGAATTAGAAGTGGCACTTCTAATAATATTGCTTAAAATATTATTTAGTGAGGCATGATATGACATGTTAGAAATATTTCATATTGAAGAACCATTACTTATACTCAAGCCTCGATGATTCATGTATAAAAGAAATTTTTTTTTTTTTTTTTTTTAACGACCGTAGCAGGATCATCTAACTGTAGAAGAGAGCTTGTTTATTTAAAATTTAAAAAAGGTTAGAACAGTACTGGAAGGGATAAACTCTTTTTACGTTTACTACTTATTATTGAGAGTTAATAATGGAAGTTTGTATTATGATATGAATGTCAAATGTAATTTTGATTAAAAAAAAAAAAAAAAAAAAAAAAAAAACAATAATTAGTTAAAAGATGGGTGATCTTCATGAACGTCTACTCAATTGAAGAATAACAGGGTAGATAAAAACAAATAATTTATTAATATTATATATCTATATATCTATATATATAGATATATATACTTTTATCAATCAATTTAAAGTATTATAAAATACTAACAAATAATATAATATTTAATTAATAAATAAAAAAATTAATTTATTATATTAAAGTTTTTTTTTTTTTTTTTTTTCACTAAATAAACTAAAGTTAAATAGATATGATTTCAAGTAAAGATTGTTTCTTTTCTTTGGAATTTTAACACCTCCAATACTACAAATTCAAGAAATCTCATTTCAATTAATTTAGCAAAATGTTATCAATGACAATCATGTACTCAAACGCTCCCAAATATTCTTAATCTTAATTCACAAAATCCAATTTTTTTTTTTTTTTTACATTTTAACACAGAAAAAGTTTTCTTTCTGTCATAGTTGGAATACCAATGGATGGGAAAAAAATTTTTTTTTTTTATGAAAAAAGAGATAGTATGGAATACTTCAACAACGAAATTCCTTAAAAAAAATTATTCCTCTGTTTTCAGGAAACAGGTAATGGTACCAGCGATGCTAGAAATCCATGTAACGTAACACTTCCCAATTACAAATACTACCAGAAAAGAATTCGATCTCAACCTTAAAAAACTTGTTAAAAATTTGCCATTGAATGGGCTAGAAATAATGAAATGCAAATTTGGTATTAATAAACGTTCAAGTTTAGTCGGACAAGGGGGAAGAGTTTTAAGATTCCTTATTCCTTAATAATAGTAACCCTACCTTTTCATTGTAGACTTTTTACTGGGATAGAGATATGGCAGGGAAATCAATTAAGGCTATAGCTTAGAAGAAAAATAATTTCAAGAAAAGTAGAGACTACTTTAAAATTCAACTTTTAAGTATTCTATTCTAAATTTTAGTATTGACATCCTGATGAGTACTTCCTTGCCAGATTGTGGATATAAATTCGATATTAGCAAAATATGCATGTATGCATGGACAAATTCAAATACTTTATCCCCTTCACGTTCTAAAGGAATAGACAATAAAATACTTCAAAATCATCTTAACAATTATTTTCAAATCTACTCTCGAAACATAAAGTCTTTTTTTTTTTTTTTTTTTTTTTTTTTTTTTTTTAACAGCAAAATCCTTATAAATATCATTTCTGTCATAATTCTTCAATGTTTAATTGGCTGGTTTTGTAAGACAAACATCTTTCATCAAATATTGAAATCATAGTACAATAATTATTATTTTTTTCTTGAAATACCATTGATTTCTGGTATTCTTAAAACCCCACTTGATTTTTAGTCTTTACAACATATTCTTTATTCTTTGTTAATTTGAATTGGAGACAAAGTTCTAGTTTATATTTATATATATATATTTTTATTGCGTTTCAAAACGTAAACTCAATAAAGATAATAGCTACTATCAAAAAAAAAATATATATATATATATATATATATTTTAAAGTTTCATAATTTTTCTAAAAATATTCAAATGGTTGCTGGAGCCCTTAAAAATATCATTTAAATGAATAAAAATCATTACCAAAATAGACTTTATACGAATAATATCAGGAGATAGATAATCTAAAACAAAACCAATGATGGTAAAAAAAAAAAAAAACTTTTCATTATAAATCAACTAAATAAATTTATTTTTATATAAGCTTGCCTTGGTCTCAATCACTATCATTAAAAGCACATCTCAAAAGATTATCCCATTTGTCACTTGGATCCATTCTGGTCGTATTCATAAAAATCAATAGTAAATGCGCTCTTGTTATTTATATCATAAAAATTTATCAGTTAAATGAATTGAATTGATATAAAATTTTTTCGGTGAGTTTGATCATCCATATTCCTACCACAATCTAAAAATCTTAATTGGGAATTGAATTTTCAAGGTTTTTTTGTTAAAATTCTTATCTAAAAAAATTACATACAGTTTTCCTTTCTTTTTTTTTTTTTTTTTTTTTTTAATTCATTTCATCCACTCAAAATAAGAAATTGAACATAAAAAAAAATTATTATCATGATTATTATCTGTACAAGAAAAAAAAATTGAATTAACAATAATAATAATAATAATTAATAATAATAATTAATATTAATAATAATAATAGTAATAATTAATAATAATAATTAATAATAATAATAATAATAAAAAAAAGTCATTTTTAAATTTATATACATGTAAATATTTATCTAATAGATATAGAAATTGAATAAATAGTATTTTACAATTACCATTATGTTCTTTTATTAATACTATTTATCATTATATATATATATATAGAAATTTTAATTAATGAATCGTGTCCTTGCATTCATATGTATATTTATATATATAGAAATTTAATTTAATACAAAAAAAAAATAAAAGGATATTTTGATATTTTTTTTTTTTATTTATATATATATATAGAAATTTTAATTTTTGAATAGATGTCCTCGTGTATATATAGAAATTTAATCTATAATTGATAAATGAATATCCTTGTATCCTTGTTTTTCTATATATATATATATATAAATTTAATTAA
>JACVTC010000031.1:800000-835000 GCA_016946835.1 Neocallimastix lanati (nom. inval.) | reverse complement strand
ACTGAGTATTCCGCATTGATGCTCTAAGAGTAAATAAAAAAATAATAATAATAATAACATTCAAATGATAACAAAATTTTATTTATAATTAACTATAGATATATATATATATATATTTTGGTTAATATAAATACAATGATTATTATAAATAATTAATTAAATAAATGATAATAATAAATAGAGGGAAATAAAAAATTGTTATTCCTTTAATATATATATTTAAATATTTAAATAAATAAATTAAAATAAATAAATAAAAATAAATTAAATAAAAAAAATATATATATAATTTATTTGATGTAACAATAATGAAATCATTTATGTATAGTGTAATAATCTTTCAACCAACAACAATAAAATTAAAAAAAAATGACAATAAAAATGAAATAAAATGTTAACATAAACAACAAGTAATAAATAAATAAATAAATAAATAAATAATAATAATAATAATAATAATAAAAGACAATGATATAAATAATATAAAATGTGAAAATTTCAGTAATAAAATAACAATTATTATTAAAAATAATAAAAGACAATGATATAAATAAAATAAAATGTGAAAATTTCAGTAATAAAATAACAATTATTATTAAAAATAATAATTAATAATAAAATATTAAAAAAAAAATAAATAAATAAATAAAAAAGGATAAAAATAAAAATTAAAATTAATTTAATTTTATAATTAATACTACATACAAAATTATTAAAATAAATAAAATATAATAAATAAATAAATAAATAAATAAATAAATAAAAAAAAAAAACACATCATCTTATTTCTTCTATTAATTTTTTTTATTATTATTAATTTAATTATGATTAGTATTTCTTTATTTTCTTTTATTTTATTTTTAATACATATCCGTTCTTTTTTTTTTTTTATATATTTACGGAACATTAATACTTTAACTTTAATATCCTTCTAAAAAAGGTAAAAGGATAAAAAGTATAAATAGTATAAAAAGTTTTTTAAGTTTTTATTTTTTTTTTTTTTTTAATTAATTAATTAATTTTATAAAAACAAAAAAAAAAAAGTCACCTTTTATACATATATGTATATATATAATTAATAATAGTTTCAATAATTATTCTTATTGAATTATTTCCTTCTCTATATAAATTCTCTATATAAAGAAATAATAAATAGATAAATAGAAAAAAAAAAAGAAACAGAATAGATTAGTAAATTATTAAATAAAGTTTTTTTTTTTTTTTTTTTTTTACTTATTTATTTATTTATACAATTAAAATATTTAGTTTTATTATTACTTTCTTTTATATTATACAATATATTGAATATAAATATTATAATCATAAATACATATATATAAATATACAAATATATAAATATATATTTTTTCTATTTAAAGTCTTATTCCTAGCCATTTCATATTTATTTTGAAGATAGAATTAGATGGTACTATTTACCTAATCCTAAAAAAATAAAATTATTCTTAAATAAAAATAGAATATTTTTATATATAAATCCAATACAAATATATCAAAGTTGTTTAAAATTAAAAAAAAAAAAAAAAAAAAAAAAGACAATAAAATAAAATATGAAAATCAAAAAATAACATAAAATAAAAAGTTTATATAATAATAACAAATAATAATAAATAATAAATAATAAATAAATAAAAATAAATAATAAAATAATAAATAAATAATATAATAATAGATAATTAAATAATAAATAATAAGTAATAATAATAAATAATAAATAATAAATAAATAAAAATAAATAATAAAATAATAAATAAATAATATAATAATAGATAATTAAATAATAAATAATAAGTAATAATAATAAATAATAAATAATAAATAATATTTTTATTAATAATAACTTTAAAAAAATTTTTTTTTTATTTTATTTTATTACCAGTAGACATGTTACAGAAAATTAAATTAAATCAATCCTTTTTTAATAAAGTTTTTAACTATTTAATATTACCATAATTGTTTAAGGAAATAATTATCAAATCAAAGATAAAATATCATTTATTATTGCTCTATTTATTAATACTATTTATTATTGCTCTATTTATCAATATTATTTATTATTGCTCTATTTATCAATATTATTTATGTATTTATTATTGCTCTATTTATTAATACTATTTATTATTGCTCTATTTATCAATATTATTTATTATTGCTCTATTTATCAATATTATTTATGTATTTATTATTGCTCTATTTATTAATACTATTTATTATTGCTCTATTTATTAATAGTATTTATTATTGTCAATGTTATTTATCATTACTATATTTATCAATATTGGTTGTTATTACTATATTTATCAATATTGGTTGTTATTACTATATTTATCAATATTATTTATCATTACTATATTTATCAATATTGGTTGTTATTACTATATTTATCAATATTATTTATCATTACTATATTTATCAATGTTGGTTGTTGTTATTAATATCGCTATTATTCACTATCTATTATTACAGTACTTATTTTTTTATCAATTGTATTTATTTATTATTTTATCTTTCATTACTATATTTATTTATCAACACTACATATATTATTATTTTATAAACTTAATATTTAAAGTGATCATAGTTTGTATTATCATTTGATTATTATTATTATTATTATTTATTTATTATTTATTATTATTTATTATTATTATTATTATTATTTATTTATTATTTATTATTATTTATTATTATTTATTATTATTATTTATTATTATTTATTATTATTTATTACTATTTATTATTATTATTTAATTATTTATTATTATTATTTAATTATTTATTATTATTATTTAATTATTTATTATTTATTATTTATTATTTATTATTTATTATTTATTATTCAATTATTATTTATTTATTCATTATTTTTTATTATTATTATTACTGATTCTTATTAACTTATAATTATTTTTATTTTATTTATTATTTATTACTTTTTATTATTTAACATTAATATATATTTGTTTATTACTTTTATTGTCTTCGTTATATATTACAGTTATTATTGCTAAAACTTTTTTTTATTGTTGTAGTTTTAAATTTATTATATATAATTTATATTTAAGAGGTCAATCAATGTTTTATTATAGTTTATTATATTGTTAACATTTATTACAAATATATATATAAAAATATTAACTATAAATATTGAATCCTATTTTTTTTTATATGTATGGATATATTTCAATTTAAGGTTAAAAAAGTATAAAATTTTTTAATTTAAATAAAATTTAGGTATAATTATTTTAATTTAAATAAAATTTAGGTATAATTATTTTAATATAAAGAAAAAAAATTTTTTTTTTTTCTTTTTCATGGTCTAAATAATATTGAAAAAAACTTTATTCAATAATTAACCTATATATACACTTGTCTATTATTTATTATTTATTATTGTTATTATTTATTTATTTATTATTTATTTATTATTTATTTATTATTTATTATTTATTTATTTATTTATTTATTTATTATTTATTTATTATTTATTATTTATTATTTATTATTTATTATTTATTATTTATTATTTATTATTTATTATTTATTATTTATTATTTATTATTTATTATTTATTATTTATTATTTATTATTTATTATTTATTATTGTTATTATTTATTTATTTATTATTTATTTATTATTTATTTATTATTTATTATTTATTTATTTATTTATTTATTTATTATTTATTTATTATTTATTATTTATTATTTATTATTTATTATTTATTATTTATTATTTATTATTTATTATTTATTATTTATTATTATTATTATTATCATTGCTATTATTAAGAAGGGTTATTGTCTATTATTTATTATTCATTATTATATAACTATTTATTATTTATTAATTATTATTATTGCTATAATAATCATTATTAATATTAAGTAATACTATATATTATTATAATAAATATTATTATTTAATCTGTATCATGATAAAAAAAAAAAAAAAAAAAGATAAAACTAAATTAAATTTACAGTTCTAAATAATATTTTAAACTATGAAACTTCTAAAAGTAAATAATTGATAATGATAATGATAATAAATAAATAAAGTAATTAATTAAATATAAAATTTATGATTTAAACTATTATTTAGTCATTAATAAGGGGAAAAAAATTAAACAAGATTATTAAAAATATTAAATATATGAAAATCATAATTAAATAAAAATCATATATTTTAATAAAAATCATGAAATAAAATAAAGAATTTAATAAGAAACAAATCAAATATTGAAAAAAAAAAAAAAATCAGTTAATAAAAATCAAATATTAAATAAATAAATAAATAAAAAGCTATTAATAATTAAACCTAAAATTACTAAACATCCATCATCTAAGGTTCATCATTTTCCTCTTTTTTTTTTTTTTCTTAAAAAAAGAAATATATATATATTTATTATAAATTATATTAAATAGTATTAATTGAATTATGATTAGATTTATTTATTAAATTTACTTCTATATATATATTTATTAGGTTACATTATTAATACAATGATTATACATTAATAAATTAATAAATAATTATATATATTTTATTCATTTTTAAATTTTTATTTTCCTTTTATTTAAAGAAAAAGAAAAAAAAAAAAAGTTCACTTTAATTTTATTTAAATATCTATATTAATATATATATATTTTTTCTTTTTTGATTTTCGTATTTTTAAAAAAAAAAAGCTTTATTTTTATTAAATAATCAAAATATTAATTAGGAATTATATAGTTTATTATCAGCCTATAATATTTATTTATCATTTAATAAAATTATGGCTAAGTTAGATTAGTAAAAAATATATATATATATATATTGAATTATACTGTATATTATAATGTATCATTAAAATAATTAATATATTCTATTTATTTATGATTTTAATATATGAAAAGAAAATTAAAAGAAAAAAAAAAATTTTTTTTGTTTGTAACAAATTTAAATTAAAATATAATTGTATCATATATTAAAATTGTAAATTATATATATCTGTATCTAATATATTTATTTTTTTAAATAATTTTTTTTTTTTTTTATTTTTCTTTTAGCCAATTAATTTTTAAAGATTTAGAAAGTAAAAACAAAAATAAACAAAAAAAAACATCTAATTCATTTTATATATAAAATACTATTCATTATGAATAAAAATCATATATATAAATAAAATTAATACTAATTTATATTTATATTGCTTATGAAAGTAGTTTTAAATAAGAAAGAAATGAGAAGAGTTGATTTATGATTGCATTAATTGTTATTATTTAATAAAATTTTTTTTTTTTATAAATAATAATATGAATTAATAATATGAATTAATACTTTTAATATAATTTTTTTTATAGGTTCTTATTATAATTTTTTTTTTAAAAAAAAATAATTTTTTCCTTTAACCTATTTTTTCATTTTATTTTTATATTTTATGCTTTATTTTTTATGTTTTAAATTTAACATTTAATAAAACATATAAAAAATACATTATTTAATAAAAGAAATAAAAAAAAAAAAAAAACGAGATATATCAATATTATACATATACTCTTGAAAAAAAAATAGTTATGAAGTATATTTATATTTATATAATTTATTATTGATAAGATGTATATGTATAATTATTATGAAAAAAAATTATTTTCATAAATCTTTTATTTAATTACTAAATTATTATTTTATATTAATTATTTATTATTTTAAAACTAATGTTTAATTTTATCTATTATTTTTTTTTTTTATTTATTTATTTACTAAATTATATAAATTATTAATACCTTTTTTTTATTTTTATATATTTTTTTTTCATTCTTCCAATTTTTGTTATTATTATTATTATTATTATTATTATTATTATTATTTTATTATATGTTTAAAATATAAAATTTTATTTCTTTATTCTTCTTTTCCTAAATCTTTGTAAATTGATTTGAATTGATAGCTTCATTTAACTCCTTTCATTATTTATTAATTTAAAATTAAAATAAAATAAAAAAAAAAATAAAAAAATAATTAAAATAAAAACAAAAACTAAAAAATAAACTTTTTTCTATTTTAATATTAAATATTATTAAAAATAATTGACATATATTATAATATATTTTATTTATACATCTTTAATATATTGTCTATCTTTTCCATATAATAAATAATCGTAGTATTAAAATAAAATCTCAAAATATAAAAAAAAAATTAAATTTTTTTTTATTTTCATTGTTTTTTTTATTAGTTATTACATTTTTTTTTTGCTTTGTTTTGAATTTTTGGTAAAGTGTAACCATTTAATATTTAATTCAATTTACAGATAATCCAACAAAAGATATCAACGATTGGTTTAACCTTAAAATCTTAATGTTGAAAAATTTGCAATCTTAAAAAGTTTAATAGATGTAAAATTAGCCGTAAAAATTATATATTTTTTTTTTTTTAGAATTAATTTTTATATGTAGAAATATAGAAAATAATTTTAAATATTTTTAAATTTTACTAATTTATATATAAGAATGAATTCATAAAATATTAATAGATATAATATAAAAAAAATAGTATATAATAAAATAAAATAAAGATGTTTCAATTTTTTTGAATATATAATTCTTATTATATATCCCTTTAATATAAATGGTTCAAACTTTTATTTATTTCTTTAAATTTGATCCTGTTCAAAGAAAAAAAAATTATAATGTTTTTTTAGTTTTAAAATAATAATAATAATAATAAACTTTAATAATGATTTAATTATTTTTTTTTTTTTTTTTTTTTTAAATAATTAAAAAATTAGCTCAATAGTAATCTAGTTTATATCATTTATATATCATTTATATCATTCAAAATATTTTAATCATCTTTTATCCTTTTATCCTTTAAATTAAAAATTTTTTTTTTATTTTTTTTTTTTTTTTAATTTAAAAAAACTAATTAGTAAATATATTTAATTTTTTTTTAAAAAAAATATACAAATTAGTATTAAAAGAAAATATATGAATTATATTTTCTTAAAAAAAAAAAAAAAAGAAATAAAAAAGAAGTAAAAAAAAAAAAAAAGAATAATAAAATTTATATATATATATATATATATTTTGTATTATTATAAAGATAATTTTATTTATATTATTATTTTATTTTACTACAAATAGGAAAAGTTTAAAGTGGTACTATTATTTAATGATAGATTAAGAAAATTAATCCATTTTATGTTCTAGACATTTATTAAGTAAATAATAAATCATTTAAAAAAAAAAAAAAAAGGAAAAAAAGAAAATAAGAATTAAAATTAAAAATAGATATATGTACTGATTAACGTCATATATACATTTCATATATCTGGTATGTAATAGAATATATATTATTTAATTCAAACTATTATATATATATATTAAAAAAAATTTTAAAAAAAATTTTTTTTTTATTAGAGACTGAAAACTTTATATTTTTTGTTTTTCATTTTATCCATTTCAAAAATACTAAATGAAATGAATCTAGAATTATTATATTAATTAATTATTAGTAAGATTATTTTATTATTATATAATGATTTTATATATAATTATTATTAATTTGTGTGATGATTATTTTAATAATAATAATAAAGAAAAAAGAAATAAAAATAAAAATAAAAATAAAAATTTAGTATATTAATATTTTTCGTTCTTTTAGTTTGTTTAGATTTGTTTAGTTTGTTTTGCATATTTTTAATTAGTTTTCATGTATGTTTTTCATTTTTATTTTATTCATTAAATATAATATATGATATAATAAATAAATTTATTTATACTTTATTATTTATTCATTTAATATTATATATATATTTATTTAAATTTCCATAAATATTTATTTAATTTATTTCTTTATTAATAGTGATTACTATTTATTTAATTTATATGAATAATTTATATATTGGTCTAAATTAATATATATATATATTTTTTATATATATTGACTTTTTTTTTAATTTAAATTTTTATATTCTTCATACATATATAATTTTAAATTTTTTTTTTAAAAAAAAAAAATGAAATAAGAAATAAAAAATTTAAATTAATTATCTAAATTAGTTATTCTATCCATTGACTTTGCAACTTTTTCATTGGGTCCCGTCTTTTCGATTATCATCCGAAGGATTAAAAGAACAAAAAAAAAAAAAAATATACATATATATTAAAGATTATTAAAATTATTTGATGTAGTATATAAAAAAAAAAAAAAACTTTTATATATAGAAAAGGGGAAAAAAAAGATTAATTATTTTGATTATTATTTTTTTTTTCTTTTATGACTAATAAAATAATAGAAATAAAATGTTTATTTAAATATATAATCAGTCAAAACTTTTTAAAAATAAAAATATAAATAATAATACTGGATATATATATATTTTACTTTATTAAAGTATTTAAAGTTATATATATTGACAGATATTATATCTATTTTTGTTTTATTTTTTTATTTTTATTTTTATTTTTTTTTGGTTATAATTTACAATTTATATTATAATAAACAATAAATATAAAAAAATATACTTATTAGAAATATTTTTTTTTCTATATAAAAGAAAATTATAGACCAAAAAAAAAAAAAAAAAAATTATTTTTTCACTTTATTAATAATATTATTTTAAAATATTGGGTTTATTATGTTATTAAGAAATATATATATATATATTTTTTATTGTCAGTTGAATAATATGATGATAAATATAAATACAGTTAACCTTTATGGATCAATACATAAAATACAAAATATAAAATATAAAGAATATAACCATATAATATTTTTTTTGATGAAATAAAAAAAAAAAAAAAAAAGAAAAAGAAAAAGAAAAAACTTTTATATCCAATTTAAAACTAAATAATAATAATAATAATAAAATAGAAGAATTTTTTTTTACATATGTTTTTTTTTTTTTAAAAATATTTTATTATCAATAAAGAGGGAAAAAAAAAAGGATAATAGTATAAATGAAATATTTAAATAGAAATAGAAATAAAAATAAATATATAATATATATATATATTCTTATAAATATTTTAACCATTTTTATTATCTTTTTTTTTTTTTTTTTTTAAAAAAAAAATGGACCTCTTTATATTTTATTATTTTCCCATATTTTATCTAAAGAAATAGGTATTTATTATAAATAATGATGATAAGCATTTTTTTTATATTTTTTTTTTCTTCATGATATAAAATATACATATGATATTATTGATTATAACATTTTTTAAAAAAGAAATGAACACAAAAAATAAAAAATAAAAAATAAAAAGAAAATTAAAAGATATAAATACAATAATATAATATAATATTAAAAAGTAACTTTTATAAAAAAATATTTTTTTTCTTTAAACTGAACATCAACCTAAAAAATTTTTTTTATATTATTCGTAATATATATTTAAAATAAAAATAAATATTAAATATTTTTTTTTTAAAAAAACATATTTATAAATAATATGATCCTATATATACAAATTAAAAAATAATAATAATAATAATAATTTTTATTATCTAAATACAAAAAATACATATATATAATATTTAAAAAAAAAAAAAAAAAGATAGAATCATCCAATAGTAATTATAATAATAAAGTAAAAAAAAAAAGTAAAATAAAGAGAAAGTTTTATTAAAAACATTTTATCAGCAAGACTTACAACAAGATATCTATATCTATACTATATATTTATATATTTTTATTTAAATTATAAATAAAAAAAAATTTTTTTTTTTATTGTTTCATACACCAAACCTTAATTATTAAAAAAAATGATAATAATAATAAAATTTTTTGTTTATATTCATTTCATCAAATAATAATTTTAAATAAAGTCAACTTTTTTTATCAAATATATATTTCCAATCCTTAATAGATACCTAAATATTATTAATAATAAATAAATAAATGTAGAGTAAGTAAATAAATAATATATATGGTAGTTTTTTTTTTTTTTAAATAATAATATTTTTCTTAAAAGAAAAAAAAATAATAATAAAAAGGTAGGTTGAAACTATTTTTTATTGATATTATTGATTTTATTATTATTTTATTTAATAATAAAAATTTTTATATGTGTATATATTATGAATATATACATAAATAGTTAAGGTAGGTAAAATTTTTATATATATAATTATAATAAACATTTAATAATAAATATAAAAAAGTATATATATTAAAATAAATAAAAAAAAAAAAAAAAAAAAGGAAGAAAAATATATCAAAATGATCATAATAAAAAAAAAATAAATAAATATTAATATTGAGATTTTATATAATTTTTTTAGTTATTATATAAAATCCTACCAATAAATAAAAAAAAATTATGAAAATAATTAAATATTTTTTTTAAAAAAAATAGAAATAATAAATAATAAATAATGGAATAATAAATAATAATGGAATAATAAATAATAATGGAATAATAAATAATAATGGAATAATAAATAATAATGGAATAATAAATAATAATGGAATAATAAATAATAAATAATAAATAATGAATAATGAATAATAAATAATAAATAATAAATAATTGAATAATAAATAATAAATAATAAATAATAAATAATAAATAATAATTGATAAATAATAAATAATTAAATAATAAATAATAAATAATAAATAATTGAATAATAAATAATTGAATAATAAATAAATAAATAAATAAATAAATAAATAAGTTTTAATTATAATAATAAATAGCTATAAAATACTCTATAACCAAAATAAACTTTATTAATATATTAATGACATATTATAATATAAATACTATTAAGTATTTATATACTTATAAATACTGGAATAACAATTAATACTGGAATAACAAATAATTAATAAACAAATAATCCATAATAAAATTAAATAAAATAGTTAATAATCAATAAAACACTTTCAATTACAATTTGTATACAATTTTTAAATGTATAATACATATATTAAATATTATTCATATAAAAAGAGTTTATAAGATACCCATGAAAAAAAAAAAAATTTTTTTTATTTAATATTTAGATATTTCAATCTATTTATCTAAATAAATAATAAATAATAAATAAATAAATATTAATAAATAATTAAACAATAAAAAATAAATAAATAAATAATAAATAATTAAATAATTAATAAATAAATATTAATAAATAATTAAACAATAAAAAATAAATAAATAAATAATAAATAATTAAATAATAAATAAATAAATAAATAAGTTTTAATTATAATAATAAATAGCTATAAAATACTCTATAATCAAAATAAACTTTATTAATATATTAATGACATATTATAATATAAATACTATTAAATGAATAAAAAAATTTTTTTATATATTCAAGTATAACCCCCATTAAACAATATATAAAAATTAATTAAATAGATTCAATATATAATTAATAAAAACCAAAATAAATATTAATTAATAAAAAAAATTTTTTTATATATTCAACTATAACCCCATTACTCAATATATAAAAATTAATTAGATTCAATATATAATTAATAAAAACCAAAATAAATATTAATTAATTAATAAATAAATAAATAAATATAAATTGATTATAAATAAATAAATATAATCTAATTAATAAATAAATAAATAAATATAAATTAATTAAAAAGTAAATAAATATAATTTATAAATATAAATAGATTAATAAATATTCATAAGTATAAATAAATATATATTAATAAATGTAAATAAATTTAGATAAATTAATAAATATTCATTAATTAATCAATAATCAATAATAAATAAAATTATATATTGAATTTAATATTCAAATAGAATTGAATAATAAATTTTAAAATTTAATTAATATTCAAATAGAATTGAATAATAAATTTTAAAATTTAATTAAAGTAAATCAGCAAAATCTATCCTTAAATAAATATTCATTTCCTATAACAATACCTGAACTTTAAAAAATATATAATTCAATCGTTAATTTTATTATTTATAAATCAATAATTTATTTCAATTATCTAAATTTTATATTATTATATAATTATAATTATATATAATTATAATTTAATTTATCATTTATTATATATATTATTATTATATAATTAAATGACTATTATTCAATGTTAATAAAATTAATAATTAAATAAAAATAATAATCTAAAAATTGAATGAAAAAAAATAATATATTATATAAGGATGAGAAATAATTTTTAAAAAAAAAAAAAAAAATCCAAAGAAAAATATTTAAATTAATAATTAAATAAATGTTTAAAATAAATGTATTTTTTAAACCTTTAATAATGATTAAAACTAAAATGGAGGTTTAAAAATGGGGGTTTTATTTATAAAAATAAAATGAAATAAAATGAAATAAAAATAAAAAAAATAAATTTTATATTATTTATTATTTATTATTAAATTATCAATTATTTTCAAAGTAATTATTGAATTATTTATTATTAATTATCCATCTATTTATTATTACATAATTTATTTATTATTTATTGAAGGGTTAAAGAATACATAAATCTATGGCTTTAAAAAAAAAATAAAAAAATTTTTCATTTATTATTATTATTTAAACTATAATTAATAATTATTTAATATTTATTATTATAAAAAAAAAATCGTATAAATATAATTATTTTTTATTGAAATTTAAACTTAAATTTTAATATAAAAAAAAAAATTTTTTTTATTTGGCTTTACAAACAATAAAATAAAAATTAAACCTAAAAAATGAAATATTAAAAAAAAAAAATTTTTTTTTCTAAATAAAACCAAACAATAATAAAAATTAAAAATTAGTCTATATTAATAATATCAAACATTAATTAATTATTTAATTATCAACTAAAATATCAATTTCAAATAAAAAGAAGAAATTACATTTTTAAAAAAAAAAAGGAAATAATTAAATGATAGATAAATAAAATAATAATAGAAAATTTAAAGTTTATTTTTTTAATAAAAAACTTAAAGTCAAAAAAAAATAAATAAATAAATAAAATTTTTTTTATCATTAATTAAATACAATATAGAAAAAAGGTAAGTTTTTTTTTTTTTTCATTTTAATTTGTTATTTTATACTTTTATTTTCTTTCTATATCTATATATAAAAAAAATTATTTAAAATCTAAGAAATTAAAATAAAATTAAAAGAACATTCAAACCTTTTTTAATTTTTTTTCAATTAATAATAAAATACTATATTTATTTATTATAATTCTTTAAAAAAAAAAAAATTGACTCATCTTTCATATAAATATAATAATAAAATAAAAAGAAAGTAAAGAAAAAGAAAATTAAAACAATTAGACAATAAAGGTTATTACAAAAAAAAAAAAATTTTTTTTTCTAATTTTTAAAACAATAATATATTAATAATTAAATATAAAAAAAATAAATAAATAAATATAAAAATTTTATATGAAAAAAAAATTTTTTTTAATTATAATAAAAGTATAAAAACTTTATTAATTATTCTGTCCAATACAATTTAAGAATATGAAATAAAGAATGAATAGATAATTCTATAGAATCATTGAATAACTAATGAAATTATGATAAATAAAATATGATATTCAATACTCTAATTCATTATTAAATCAATATTAATTAATAAATTCTATACTGCAGACGCATAAATTATACTTTTAAATTAAAAATATTTTATTTTATTACTAAAGAAAAAAAAAAAAGTATTTATATAAAAATTACATAAATTTGTATTTATATATATAAAGAATCAAATATATAAAACAGAAATTTTAATTATTTATTTATAATAATTTATTAATTACAAAAAATTTTGAAATTTGTAAAAATTGAATTATATGTAAAAAAAAAAGCTTTTTTTTATATAAAAGCACCAAAGTAAATCAACACACATATACATATATTAATAACTCTAAAATGTCAAAAAAAAATATAAAAATTAAAGTGATAAAGGATTGAAAAAAAAAACCCTTTGGAAAAATTATTTTGATTAAAATTGAAATTTAATTGAAAATGATGTTAAAAAAATTATTGAATTTGAAGAATTTTTTTTTTTTTTTTTTTAAATAGACTAATTTCCAAAAGAAGTAAAATATTTATATATGACATATCAAAATAAATGGAAGCAGTTTTAAAAAATTTAGAAAACAATATAACTCAACTTGAGTCTGTCCTCTTTCTTCTTTTTTCTATTTCTTTTTTTTTTAAAAAAAAAAATAAAAAAAAATAAAAAAAAATTATTTTATTTCATATATATATATAATTTATAATACATAATAAGTATTTTTTTTTTTATTAGCTACTCATTTTCACAATCTATTTTTATTACTTATTCTAATCTACTTCATTTTTAGTTTTTTTTTTTTTTTTTTGTAGTAACCGACGATACCTTTTATATATTATGATATATACTATATATATTTAAGTTGGACATGAGTCCATTTTCCTTTTTTTTTTTTTTTATTATTTTATCATTAATAAATTCAAAAATAATAAATAATAAATAATAAAAAAAAAAAAGTAAAATAGAAAAAAAAGAATTTTTTCTACATAAACTTTAATTATTAATATTTTTAAATGAATAAAAAATTAAAAAAAAGTTTAAAATTTAAATTTAAATAAAATAAAGTTTTTTTTTTTTTAATATATAAATTATAATAAATAGAATTGAATTCATTGCCATCACAAAAAAAAAAATTTTTATTTTCTTTTTAATTTTAATTTAAATTTTAATTAATATAAAATTATAAAAAATAATCAAAATAAATAAATAAATAAATAATAAATAAATAAATAAAATAAAATAAATAAATAAATAAATCATCATCATGATCTTTTTTTTTTTTTTTTATTTTTCTTCAATTTAATAATTTTTCCATCAGAAATAAATAAATAAATAAATTAATAAATTTATTTATTTATTTTTATTTATTTATTTATTTTTATTTATTTATTTATTTTTATTTATTTATTTATTTTTATTTATTATTATATATTCTTATACTAAAATATTTTTTTTAGAGGTACAAATGATATTTGTAAATTAGTTGTTATTTTAAAAAAAAAAATTTTTTTTTTCTCTTTCCCTTCTTTTCTTCATTGATCTATTAAAAAAAAAAATAATCATTTTATCATTTTATAAAACCTTTTCCTTTTCCTATATATATACATACCATTAACCCATTTATACCTACATAAATATATATATAAATATAGAAAAGAGGAATGGAAAAGATTTGATCTTTGGTACTTTTTATATAAAATAAAAAAAATTAACTTTATTGATTATTATTTATTGATTGATTGATTGATTGTTTAATTAATGGATGATAATCTATTATAATCATAAGTTGTATATTATGTATTTTTATGTAGATGAATAGAATAGAGAGAGCGAGAGAGATTATTAAAATTAATTTATTTTTTCTCATCCATTTTATTAAGAAATAAATAAATAAATATTATTTTTTTTTTTTTTTTTTTTTTTTTTTTTTTTTTTTAGATTTCAAAAGACAAAATATATGTATATATATGTATTTTTATATAAAATCTTTTTTTTTTTTATAGAATATTCAGTTAAACTAATTAAATTTATAATAAATAAATAAATAAATAAACATATAAATAAATTAGAAATAAACATGTTAAGTTAATTGAAGGGAGAACTTAAAAATAAAAATAAAACAAATTAAAAAAAAAAAAAAAAAAGATCATTAATACTCTCTAGTAATAATAATCATCATTAGGGGAAAAAAAAAATAAAAATTGAATAGAAGTCCATAATCCTTTTTATTATTATTATTATTATTATTATTATTATTATTAAATTTTTTGTATTAATAGGTAAAAATAATTATTTATTCACTTATTTTTACTTTTTTTTTTTTTTTTTTTTTTTTTTTTATTTTTTTTTTTGAATATTTCAAGGAAAATCATTATTTTTGCTTTATTTTATTCCATTTTACTTTATATTTTATTTTCTCATCATTTTCCAAAAAATTTTCCAAATTTCTTTAAATTTTTTTTTTAAAATTTTAATGATCGTTCTGTTTCACATCCTAATATATATAAAATATTTTATTTTATTATTAAAAAAAAAATTTTTTTTTAACTGCCAAATTAATGATGATCAAAGATCTTTTAATATTATATAAATATAAATATAATAATAAATAAATAATAAATCATAATAAATGATAGTTGAATAATCTTTTAATATTATATAAATATAAATATAATAGTAAAAAAATAATAAATCATAATAAATGATAGTTGAATAATCTTTTAATATTATATAAATATAAATATAATAGTAAATAAATAATAAATCATAATAAATGATAGTTGAATAATCTTTTAATATTATATAAATATAAATATAATATTAAATAAATAATAAATCATAATAAATGATAATTGACTAGTTGAATATTTAAATAATAAATAACAAATATTAATTAATTATTAATAATATCAATAATAAATAATAAAAAATAAATAATAGAATAATAAATAATAAATAAATATTAATAGTACTAATAATATTAAAATAATAAATAATAAATAAATTTAATCTTAATTTAGACTAATAAAAATTTATTTATTTTTTTTGTTCATTTACTTTTTTTATCAAAAATATCTATTTTTATTTTTTACATTTAAATTAATGAAAATGGAAGTAAATAAACAGATTAGAGTTAATTTTTATCCAATGATTGCTTCTAACCAATTGATCTGAAAAAATTTTTTCCTTTTTTCTTAGCCATTCATTTTTTTTTCTTTTTAATTTTTAATATATTTGTATTCCATATAATTAAAATAATTAAAAAATTAAAATTCGATAATACAAATTAATATATAAAGAGTATATATTATAATAATATTTTTTCATATTTTATATAATATTATAAAAATGATGAACACCTTAATTTTTTTTTTATTCCATAAATTAATACATATTACTTTTTTTTTTTATTGTATTATTTATTATTCAATTATTTATTAATAAATACTCTTTTTATTTATTTATTATTATTCTATTTATTAATAAATACTCTTTTTATTTATTTATTATTATTCAATTATTTATTATTTATTATTTATTATTTATTATTTATTATTTATTATTTATTATTTATTATTTATTATTTATTATTTATTATTTATTATTTATTATTTATTATTTATTATTTATTATTTATTATTTATTATTTATTATTTATTATTCAATTATTTATTATTTATTATTCAATTATTTATTATTTATTATTTATTATTTATTATTTATTATTTATTATTTATTATTTATTATTTATTATTTATTATTTATTATTTATTATTTATTATTTATTATTTATTATTTATTATTTATTATTTATTATTTATTATTTATTTATAAACGAATTAGGAATAAGTTCATTAAAAATATTTCATATTTATTTATTATTATCTTTTTTTTTTTTTTTTTTTTTTTTTGAAAAGTGACGTAACACTTTTTTTTTTTTATTTTATTATTATTAATTTTTTTTTTTTACTTTCTATTTGTTATTTTATTATTATAATATTAATAATAATAATAATATTAATTATTTTACTTTGTACTTTTTTACACATTTTTTTTTTCATTTATTTATGTTAGAAGTAGAAATTTATGATATATAAATAAATGTTAAATTAGATTAAATTAATATGAATATACGAATCATATTATGTAATACATTAATTAAATAAATTAACATGTATCTAAATTTAGCCACAGTTCTTGTATAAATAGAACTGGTTTTACTTTAATTGTAAATCTGAGGTTAGTTATTAATACATAATAAACATTTATCATAAAACCCATTTTTACCTTCTAAAAGATTAAGAGTCTCAAGACTCTAATCAACTGAGCGAAAGAAGCTGACAAGTAATAGAAGATTTCAAAATGGTAATTACAAAAGACTCTTAATCAAAAAATATAAAGAAGTTAAATCTATATTACAAAAGCTATAATAGCCGGAATTTTAGAAGAACTACTAGCCTTCATAACTAGCTCAATGATTACAAAAAGGAAAGGACATTACCCCCACATAAAATAAATGTGAAATTAGTAAGACCGAACAAGAATGTCACCTCTAAAATAATATGGTTAATGTTAATCCACAAAACATATAAATTATGGTTATTGCTAAACCAAAAAGCAAATATAAATTATCAATGAAGGGACAAAAAATAAACTTGTATGAAAAATTCATCGTAGTCGGCACTTATAATATAAAACTAAATAAATTTAAACTTCTTTGAAGCAAACTAGATTTTTGTATAAACAGAAAATCAAGTTTGAGGGGGAATGTTAGAAGTAGAAATTTATGATATATAAATAAATGTTAAATTAGATTAAATTAATATGAATATACGAATCATATTATGTAATACATTAATTAAATAAATTAACATGTATCTAAATTTAGCCACAGTTCTTGTATAAATAGAACTGGTTTTACTTTAATTGTAAATCTGAGGTTAGTTATTAATACATAATAAACATTTATCATAAAACCCATTTTTACCTTCTAAAAATTTAATTTTTGTCTTTGTTATTATTTACTTTTCATTAGTTTAATTATTTTTTATGTTTATCTGATAAGTAACCAAAAACTAAAAAATTAAAAAAAATAAATAAATAAATAAATAGGAATAATATAATAATATCTGTAATAATAATAATAAATAGATAAAAAGAATATTTATTATTCCATCATCCATCATTAATAATACTTAAATGAATAACTAAATAAATAAATAATAATTAACTGAATAAATAACTATATAAATAAATAAATAAATAAAAATTAAACTTTTTTGATTTATATAAATATTTATAAAACTAAATCCTTTTCCTTATTTATAATTCAATATATTATATAATTGTAAATTTGAATTAAACTTAACTTATTAATTTATTATATACATACAGCATATATACAAAATATATTGAATATTATATTTTGTACTATTTTTCCTTCATCATTATATTTAATATTTTTAATAATGCATAAATATGGTTAAATTAATTAAAAGGTTATTTTTTTGAAATAAGGTTTAATTTAACTTAAAATATATAAAAAACCCAAATAAATAAACGTTTTTATATTTTATGAAACATAATAAATGATTAAAATAGTATTTATAAATAAATAGTAAAATAATCAAAAAGAGTTATTTATTAGTAAATCATAAATATGGAAATACTATTATTCAATCGAAAGAGAATACATAGCAATAATACAATTATATATATTAATTCTATATAATTGAATTTATTTCTTTAATTAAGGATTCTATTTCATTTCTATTTCATTTATTATTTATTATATTATATTTTTTACATTTCCATATCATATGGAAATGTAAATAATTATTTATTTTAATAATTATTTTTATATTTGTATATATTAAAAAAGAAATAAAGTATTAATGCTAATATATATATAATATTTCCTTTTAAATCATTGGATATAACTTTATTCATAATTATTCCTATAAGGGGGTCTTTTTCTTTTTTTTTACTTTTAACTTTTCGTTGCGGTGAGTAGAAAGAAAGAAGAAAGGAATTTCACACCATCACGAAAATAACAAAAATAATAATTAGCAATAACGAAAATTAAAAAAAAAAAAAAAAAAAAAGAATTTAATGATGAACACAAATAAGAATAAATAACAAAAATAAAAATAAAAAATTATGTATATATATATATATAATTCAAATAAATAAAAAATAAATAAATAAAAAATTCTATAAATAAAAAAATCCACCCAATTAGATAAAAAAAAATTGCAAAGCATAATAATAATAATGATAATAAATAATAAATAATAAATAATAAATAATAAATAATTGAATAATAAATAATAAATAATAAATAATAAATAATAAATAATAAATAATAAATAATAAATAATAAATAATAAATAATAAATAATAAATAATAAATAATAAATAATAAATAATAAATAATAATTAATAATTAATAATTAATAAATAATAAATAATAAATAATAAATAATAAATAATAAATAATAAATAATAAATAATAAATAATAAATAATAAATAATAAATAATAAATAATAATAAATAATAAATAATTGAGTAATAAATAGTAAATAATAAATAATAAATAATAAAAAAGTGTATTTATTAATAAATAATAAATAATAATAAATAATAATCATTAATAAAAAAAAGATTATTGATAAATAATAATAGTAAATAATCATCAAAATAATCAAATAATCATGAGATTATCATTGTAGTGGAGAAATAAAAATATTACAAACTTTCTTTATTATTCTATTTTTATGTTTGGAATTTTTATTTATTATTATTATTATTATTATTATTATTATTATTATTATTATTATTATTATTTATATTATTATTATTATTATTATTATTATTATTATTATTATTATTATTATTATTTGTATCATTATTATTACTATTATTGTTAGTATCAGTGTTAGTATTATTATTAGTACTATTATCTCTGATTATTTTTTATTAGTATTATTTTTTATTATTAATATCTATTATTATGATTATGATTATGATTATTATTTGTTTTTTATTTATTTTTTTTTTTTTTTTTTCATTTAATCTATATTTTTTTGTACTTTTTTTTTTTTTAATTTAAAAATTCTATTAGCTTCAATTAAACTATTAATATATATTCTGTATATTTATTTATATATTTACTATTAAATATACAATATACATAGATCTTAAATTTAACTCAATACATATAAATGTAGTATATTGTATTTCATTATTGTTTTTCCGTTAATAAAACTTTTATAAAAAAAAAAATAAAATAAAAAAATAGTTTAAACTCAAAAATGTACAATGTACATTTCTTGGTATTTTACTCGATATGGAAATTGTAAATGTAACATTTTTTATTTTATTTTATTTTTATTTATTTATTTATTTATATATATTTTTTAATTTCAAAAAAAAAAATTTTTATTATTGATTCTTAATTTTTATTAATAAAATACTTTTATTTTTTTTTATTTAATAAAAAAAAAAATAATAATAAAAATAAATATAAATATAAATATAAAATTATAATAATGAATAGTAATAATTCAATAAATATAAAAAAAAAAACCAATTCAAATCATTAAAAAAAGAAAAAAAAAAGTCAATGGTGTAAAAATTTAAAAAAAAATTTTTTTTTTTCAAAAATTTAAAAAATAGATTCAATCCTTTATTTTTATTTTTAAAAGAAATTAATGATGTATTCTTTATATAATTTATTTATCTATCGATCTATATGAAATATATATCTTATTTAGAATTTTGATAGATTCGATAAAGAATTAAAAATAATCATTTATAATAGATTCGAACTTATTATTGAATAATAAAAAGATAAGCACTACTATTTTAAATCCATATAATTCCATCTATTATTCTTTTTTCTTTTTTTTTTTTTTTTTTTTATTGTCTAAAAAATAATAATATTAATGATAGTTTGAATAGACTCATGAGCATTAATATCATGAATTGAAATCCATATATTTAATACTTATTTTTTACTCTTGATACTATTTATATATATAAAAGCCAATTTCTTTAAAAAAAAAATTTTTTTTTTATATCTCTTTTATTTTATTTCTTTAATTTATCTTTTTCATATTATCTCATTAAAAAGATTTCTTAAATATTATAATGAAAAAATTGGTTTTATTAGAAAGACTTCATTCAATGAATAAAAGTTTTACTAACCCTATAAACCCTATAAACTATTTAATAAAAATTAATTATTTCTTTTTCTGCAATTAAACGTATTTAATAAATACATTTTTTAACCATTGTCTAACCTCAGCCCTTTCTGAATCCTTTTTAAATAATGATTACTATTCATATTTAATATAAATAGTATATTATTTATTTAAATGAATTAAACTATTATAAATATAAGATTTAAAAAAAAATACAGAATATGTTATGGGATTAGTATAAATTATTTAGATATATATATTTGCATTCAATCCAGTAAAAAACCATTGCATAAGACAGTTTTTTTTTTTATATATATATATATTTTATTAATTATTAAACTTTTTCCAGATTATTTATTAATTAAACTTTATATCAAATTTTATTATTATTATTATTATTATTAATATTAATATTATTTTTTAAATATATTTTATATTTAATTGAAATTATTTTTTAAATATATTTTATATTTAATTGAAATTATTAATTTTTTTTTTTTTAAATATATAAAATATATAAAAATATTAAAGTTTTATATAAATATAAAATATTTTAATATCTTTAATTCAATAATGAATTAAATCTCTATATCAATTTTTAATTTTTAATATTTTAAATTAAAGAATAATAAAAAAAAAAAAAAAAAAAAAAAAATAAAAATTTTATTATATTTTATTTATTTATTTTTTTTTTATAATAATAAACTTTTTTTGAATTTATTTATTTTATTTAGTTACTTTTATTTATTTAAATTTAAATTTATTTATTTAATTTTATTATTATTATTTTTTTTTTTTGAGGAGTCAGCATTTTTTATATATATAAAAGTAAATAAAAATAACACGTATTAATTTTTTTTTAATTATTAATTATATATATAATTTATAAAGAAAAAAAAAATTAAAATAAATAATAAAATTGACATATATATATAAATTTTGATATTTCTTTAAATAACGGTTTCTTTTATGATTATCAAAAAAAAAAAAAAAAAAAAAAAAAAAAATAAAAAATAAAATTTTTTTTATTATTTCTATCTTAGTTTTATCTTTGTGCTATTATTCATTATCTTATTATCTTCGTATCTTTGTATCTTAGTATTTTTTTTTTTTTTTTTTTTTTTTTTTTTTTTTTTTTTTTTATCGTATTAAAATTTTTTAACTTATAAAATTAATACTTGCATAAATAAAATTAATACTTTTATAAAAAAGAGGAAGGAGAAAGGATTTAATATCAAAAAAAAAAAAAAAAAAAAAAAAAGATGGTATTTGAATTCATTAATGTGAATAATTAAAATCATCATCTCTATATTATTTATTAGTAATAGAAAAAAAAAATTATATAATATATATTATATTATAACTATATATTATATATACTAATTAAATAATTCATCTTTTATATAGCAATGAAGAGGAATAGGAATCCTAAAATATAAGAGTCATCAATACTATTTCTTAAAATATATATAATTAAATAGGATTAAATAATTTATAATGAATTATAATTATTTAAATAAAAAAAAAAAAAAAAAAAAAAGACAATAATTGAATAATTTTTTATTCTATTCTATTCATTAATATATAAAGGATGATCTATTTATTTATATATTTATTTATTTATTATTATATAATTTATGCTATATATTATATATATTATATATTATTATATTAGTAATATACAATTAACTTTCTTTTTTTTTTATTTTTTTTTATATAACTTTATTCACTTCCACTCCTCTCTTCACTCCTACTTACTTTATTTTATATATATACATATATATATTTTAATTAATTTGAATAATATTAATAATATTAATAATATAATACTACTACTCCACTACTATTATTACTAGTACTTTTTTTCATTTTTTCATTTTTTTTTTTTTTTTATTTAATAATATATTAATAGTCATTTAAACTTTAAAAAAAAAAAAAAAGGAAAGAATAGGATAAGATAGAATAAAATAGAATAAAATATATAAATATAGGGTATTCTATCCTAAAAAGTATAAATTATATATTGAATATATATTGAATTTAATGAAGGTTCAATGGAACTTTAAAATAAATTAAAAGTCCACTTTTAAAAATAAAATATATATATATATTTTTTTTTATAAAAAAAAAAAAAGGAATAGTAATAAAATGAAACAAAAAAATACAAAAAAAAAAAAAATAATGGAAAATATTGTTTTAAACTTTTTTAAATTAATAAATTAATGAAACTCTATGAAAATCATATTTAAAAATAAAACTTAAAATAAAATAAAATAAAATAAAAAATAATTAAATAAAATTTATTATAATTTATAATTATAATTATAATTATGAGTATATTTACATTTACATTTATATTTATATTTATTTAGTATTAATAATCAAATTTATAATTATTAATTTTTATTTAATTTTTATTTAAAAAAAAAAAAAAACAATTTTTTTGTTTTGAATGTTTCATTATTTAAATTATTAAACGTAATTTAAAATATAATAATAATAATTAATAAAATAAAAAATAAAAAATAAAAAAATAATAATAAAAAAATAATGAATAAAAATAAAAATAAAAATTAAAATAAAAAAATGATGCGGCTAATCTTTAATAGTATATCTTTTAGAGATTGATGGTTTTCAGGTTCATGTTAAAAAAAATGGGATTCTCTCCATATCAGAATAAAGAAAAAAGAAATAATAAAATAAAATAGATACCAACTTCTTAAAGATAAAAAAAAAATAAAAATGATAAATTATTACTATTATTATTATTATTATTAATAAATAATAATAAATAATTTTATAAAGTCATTAAGTAGAGTGAGCTTTTTATTATGATTATGATTACTATTAAATTAATATATCTATTAATTCATATTAAACCATCTAATCTGTTTTTTTTTTTATAATTAATCTATTATTCTTTAATATTAATTACATTTTTTTAATTAATTAATCCATTAATCCATTAATTATTTTGTTTTTTTTTTTATTAATTAAATAAAAAGTTTATTATGTAATTTATTTTATATATTATCTATTATATACTCTATGTATAATATACTATAAACTTAATATTTTATATAATCTATAATTTTTATAAATATTTTATATAATCTATAATTTTTATAAATATTTTATATATTATAGGATTTTTATAAATATTTTATATATTATATATATATTATAGGATTTTTATATAAATTTTTTTTTATTTTAAAATTTAATATAAAAGTTTTTACTTTTTTTTTTTTAATTTATTTTCATTTCTTTTTAATTATTACTAAATATGGTAATCCTATTTATAATAAAAAAAACAATTTATATCAAAAAAAATTTTTTTATTTTTTATTTTTTATAATTTATTATTTATTTATTTTATTCTTTAAATTTAATACTATTTAATTGATTTATTCTTATTAATCAGATAATATATTTTATTATACTCTATTAGAAATAAAAAAATTAATAGATTCAGATGAATAAATTTATAATTTATAATCTATATATTATTTATATAAAATTTAATTTATATGGAATAAATTCAATACCCTATTTTTTTTAATAAAACTTTTTTTTTAATTAATTTTTGATAATACCTAAAGAATAATTAAATGTTTATTATATTTTGTACAATACTATACTAAAGTGTAATATATTAAATTGTTAATTTAAACATTTTTTTTATATTATTAACTATTTTATTATTAATTAAAGGTTACAATATCCAATTGACATATCCATTAAACATTTTAATTGTATAATATATTTGAATATAATTTATTTATATTATTTGAATTAAATTAAAAAATATTTAATAATAAATAATCTTATTAATATTTCAATTGTTAATAATATATTATATATATTGTTATGTGTTATAATATATTTTGAAATGTAATGATAATATAAAAAATCATTTAATTTTTTAAAAAGGAAATATGATAATTTAAAAAGATCATTTTATTTTATTTTTTAAAAAAAAAACAAAACTATATTAATATATTAATTTATGCTATTGTTTATATTGTAAAATATATTATTCATATTATAAAATATTTCATTTTATAAGGTTATGATTTGATTTACTTGATATAAACAAAAAAAATATACTTTTAAATGAAAATTTTAATTTAATTTATTAAATATTGTTATTTACCAAGCTTAATATATATAAATAATTTATTACATTAAGCAAAATTATATAGAATATATAAAATACAATATAAAATAAAAAAAAAATATCCATAGTATAAAAAATATTTAAGTTTTAAAAAAAAAAAAAGTTACATCATCCATAAATAATATATTAATATAAATGTATGAATATAAATGTAAATAAATAATAAATATAATTATATAATAAATATCAATATCTAATAAAATAAATATAATAAAACAAATATATAATAAAACAATGATAATATATAATATAATATAAAAATATAAATATAAAATAATTAAATATGTTCTCTATAAATAAAAAACATTATACTTAAATATATAAGTGAATATATAAATAAATATATATAAATATATAAATAAAAGCAAAAATAAATTTAAATATATAAATGACCAATTCAATAATTAAAAGAATAAAAATAAATTATAGTTAATATACTTAAATATAAATTATTATATTATATAATTATATTATTTAATATAGTATCATTATATTAACCATAGAATATATTTAATATATTTAATTTTTATTTTATTTAATAAATACTATTTATATATAATATATTAGGAATTCATATAATAACATTCATGAATTTTAATTATAAAACTAATTAATAAAAAGTGACAGTGAAAAATTTTTTTATATAGTTAAATAAATATATAAATGAATAAACAAATAATATAAAAATAAATTGTAAATGAATGAATATTATATAATTAAATAAATAATATATGATATAGATATTAATATTATTTTTTTTTATTTTTTTTTTTATTATTGCTATAGTTGTAACTGTAAAAAAATTTTTTTCATGCTTTTTTTTTTTTTTAATATCTTTTTATAGCTATTATATATGATTATCTACAAAATATGGAAAAAAGATAATATTCAAAATAGACTTTATCCCTATATTTCTCCATAAAATATAATAAATGATTTTATATTTATGTTATTTGTATCTAAATGAATAATATGGATGAATTATTTCTCTTATATATATTATTCTAATATATATATATTTTTTAATTTTATAATAATTAATCCAAAGTATATATATCTATTTTAATAGGAAATAGAAGTTTTTAACTCTAATATACCTATAATATAAATTAAGAAATATATAAATAATAAGATATATATTAAAAATAATAGTTGAAAAAAAGTTTTTAGAGAGGAGTGACTTAATTTATAATTTATTTAATTATTAATTATTTTATTCATTTACATTTAGTTTTAAATTTTATATAAATATATATATATATATAAAAGAAAATTATAATATAGATAAATTCTATTATATATCATTGATATATAAATATATATATATTTTTTATTATAATTTCAAAATAAATTTAAATTATTCTACCATATATAGTATTCAATGATTTATTTTATTTTAAATTAAGTTTTTATTTATTTAATTATTTATTAGATTAATTTTAAATCTTTTTTTTTTTATTTAAACTTTTAATTTATATATATAATATATATAAATTTATTATTTTATTTCGTTCTTTTTTTTTTTTTTTTTAAATAAAAAGTTCACTTTTAATATATTTATTTTTTTATTTTCATTTTATATTAGTAATATGAATATATTTTAACGAAAAAAAAAAAAAGAAAAAGAAAAAAGAAAAAAAAAAACCTTAATTTAATTTGAATCAACCTTTTTCTTTTCTTTTTTTTTTTTTTTTTTTATATTTTAATTCTTTTTTTTTTTTTCTTTTTTAATTTTTTTTTTTTTTTTTTTAAATTTTTAAAATTCTTCATAAAATTTATTATTATTATAATTTTTTTTACTATTTTAGATAATAAATAAAAAACTTATATATATAATAAAGAAAAAAAAATAAATTAGAGAAGAGCAAGCAATTATTAAAGAAGAAAAAAAAAATAAAAAAAAAAAAGGAATTATTTAAAATCTTTTATTATTTTAAAGGATAAATAATTATTAAATGATAAAAAAAAAAAGAAAAAAAGAAAAAAGACGAATATAATATATCTATTACAAAGAATTATCTAAAAAAATTTATAGTTTTTTAGGAGTTATACATATAAACATTTTTTATTCTGTTTTATTTTATTTTCTTTATATCTTTTTTTTTTTTTTTTTTTTTTTTTTCTTCTTGTATAATAGTAAAAAGAAAATCATATATTATAATAAAAAAATATTATCTTTAATTGCATAAATATTATTATTATTATCTTGTTATTTTTTTCATATTTTATTATTAATTAATAAAATAAATAAAAAAAAAAAATAAATAATATTCAGCACATAATACAGTAAAAAAAAAACAATTGAACAGAAAAAAAAAGAAAAAGTAATTTTTTATTATTATTTATTATATTTTTTTTTTTAAATAATTATAATACAAATTAGTATAAAACCTTTTAAAAGCAATAAAAAAGAAAAAGCTATCAAGAATACTATACGGTACACTATTTATTTTATATTTAGTTTATTATTAATATTAATATTAATATTAATATTAATTATATTTGTTGTTATTGTAATAAAAAACACCTCTATATGTATCGAAAAAAAAAAAAAAAAAAAGAATTATTAAAATCAATTCATTAAAATATAAAATATTTAAAATATATATTTAATAAAGGATAATTATTATATAGACAATTTTTATTTTATTTTATGCTTTTTTCTTTCTTTTTTTTTTTTTTTTGAATAAAATAAACTTTTATTAAGCAATATATAAATACTATTAAATTTTCAAACTTTTTTTTGTATACATATATATTTCAATAAAATTTTAAAGATAGTTAAAGAAGATAAAAAAAAAAATAATAAATTCAAATCAAATATATCAATAATGTATAATTTAATTTTCAATACACAAATAAATTTTAATGAACTGGATTATTTATTATAAACATAATGAATAGGATGTATAATACGTAACAGTATTTAATAATTATTAAATCATAAATATTTTTTAAAAAAAAAAAAAAAGTGTTACATTAATTTTATTTTCTATTTATGTATAATGTGTATAGTATTTTTTTTTTGTTAAGCAACTTTGAAAAAAAAAGCAATAGTTACACTAAATCAGTAGTGTTAATATACATACTATTATTATTATTAATGAATTAAAAATAAAAAAAAAAAAAAAGTTTCAATTCAATAAATTCGACCTGAAAAGAAATATTTTAATTTTACAATTAATATTATTCAATTATAATTAATATTCAAATTTATATATATATATATATAATCAAATTCACTTTTTATTTTATTAATTAAAATTAATAGTAATCTATTGTAAATATAAAAATTACTAATATTTTTTTTTTGTTAATATATATTATTATATATAATTTTAATAATACTACCATTTTGATGATTAAATTTCATTTCCCACACTTTTTTTTTCCACATATACTTTATATTATATTAAATACCTATAGTTAAAAAAAATATCTTTTTTTTTTTTTTTTTTTTTTATTATAGAAAAATATAATATTTAATAGTTTTATCAAATATAATATAATATCAAAAAAAAAAAAAAAAAAAAAGTTACCTCATTTTGTTCTTATTTAAATTGAAAAAAAAAAAAAAAAATGCTAGGTTTCTCTAATAATCAACAAAATATTCAGGATAGAAATAATTTACAACCCATTTCTATGATACCTGTAGTACCCATGAATCAACAAATGCAACATAATAATATGAATGCTCAACGTTCAGGTCCAATGTCAAATAATATGACAATGATGATGAATCAAAATGGCGCTGGTGCTTCTAATTCTAATACTATAGGTATGGGTAATGCTACTATGAATAATATGGGAAATCCTAATTCTACTATCGCTCATACAAATCCTTCTCCCCTAACTACTATGAATGGTACAGTTAGTCGTCCAAATCAAGGAATGGGAAGTGACAGTAGTAGTGGTGGTGGTAATGGTTTATATAATATGTATTCCTATCCGGTTTCAATGATGAATAACTCCAGTGGCTACTATTCTTATGGTATGGGTAACTATTCTATCTATCCATCACCACCACCACCACCACAGCAACTTCCATCGTCACAACAAGGTCCACGAGGTCCACAATACATACAAGGTTCACAAGGTTCACAGGGTCCACAAGGTTTACCTCAACAAAATCAACCTTATTTTGTACCTCCACAGGTGCCATCACAATCACAATCACAATCACAATCTCAATTACAATCACAATCTCAATCTCAGTCACAGCCTCCATCTCAATCGCAAAATATATCTTCTACTTCTTCTTCTTCTACTTCTTCTTCACAATCTCAAACTCAACCAATACATTCTGGAGCTTCTGGAGGTTCAGCACCATCACAAGGTTTACAACCACAACCACAACCACAACCTCAAGCCCAAGCACAACAACAGCCACAGCCTTTCTACTATTCTAATCCTTCTTCATCTTACCTTATGGAGATGTCTAATGGTCATGGTAGTAATGGTGGTCAAGGTATGGGTTATGTTCTATCGAATGTTATGAATTCTTCCAATGGAGGATTTGTTCCAGGAAATTCAGGGGGTAATATGTCTTGTAATACGTTAAATACATTTAATACTTCGATACCAACGGTGAATTATAATTCAAATAACGGTTATAGTCCCTTCAATACTAATCTTTACTTTAACAATAATGGTAATGGTAATGGTAACGGTAATTGTAATGATAATGGTAATGATAATGGTAATGGTAATGTTGGCGCTGGTGCTGGCTTTCATTCCAATGCCAGTACTTCTGCGTATAATACAAATGCTAATCCATCTCTTAATAATTCTACCAACTCTTCGGTAGTTTCCACACCCAATCCTTACAATTCCAACTATATGAATATGAATAATAATACAGCGACAGGTGTTGTGGGAAACAATACGATCATGAATTCTAATACTTCTCCAATTAATACGAATCCTATAAATACGAATACCAACGCTACCTATAATGGTCATGCTTTTAATGGTTTCACGATTCTCTCCAATAATCCCAATACAAATTCTACTGGAAATACTTTTATCAATTCCTTGAATAGTCCATTAAATCCAAACGCTGCCGTCTTTACCTCAATGCGTGCTCAAAACCGTATGGAATCTAGTGATCCTACTGTTAATACTAAAAAGGGAACAACGTTAACCTCCAAATCCACTCCTGCCCCTCAGGATGCTACCATTGGAGATGCAACAAACAAAACGTCAAGTGAAGAAAATTCTCAAGCAGCTTCAGGAACTCAGGACGTGGAGCAAGAGAACGTTTCTACCGGTGTAGCATCTGTTGATGCCACCAAGGAAATCTCTTCCACCACTACAACGACAACCTCACCCTCAACCGCAGCAGCTACTACCTCTAATACTACTACTAATTCTACTAGTACTAATATTAATACTAATACTACTAATACAAATACTAATACTAATACTAATACAAGTACTAGTACTAGTACTAATACTACTATTACTACTCCAGCAACTACTACAACATCTACTGCAGAATCTACAACAACGACATCTACTCCAGGTGAGGTTAATACTAATGCCAATAATTCTTCTATCTCAACTTCTTCTATTGAGCCTCCTTCTTCCTTGAATAGTCAATCAGCCAATAATGCCAATTCCACTTCCTTTATTGAAGGTCATTCTAATTATGGCGGTTTAACGATGGCTAATGGTATGGGTGGTCCTCAGGCGCATTCCGGTTTACCAAATCAATCTAATGGTGGTGGTATGGGTGGTCCTCCTATTCCTCCATGCACTCCATTTAATAATTATGTTATGGGTATGAATGGTGGTAATAATGGAGGTAATCATCATGATCAAGTTAACACTACAGGTAATAACAATACTAATGGTTTAAGAAATAATATGGGTAGTAGTGCGAATCCAAATCTTATGGGTATGAATAGTTTAAATGGTATGAACGATATGAATAGTATGAATGGTATGAATGGTATGAACGATATGAATGGTATGAACGGTATAAATGGTATTAACGGTATGAACGGTATGAATGGTGTCAATGGTATGAACGGTATGAACGGTATGAATAGTGTCAATGGTATGACTAGTATGAACAGTATGAACGGTATGAACGGTATGAATGGTATGAATGGTATGAATGGTATAAATGGAAGTGGTAATGGCTACAATGGAGGTGGAGGGATGATGACTATGCCTAGAATACCTCCTAATGGTGGTGGTAATGGTATGATGAATAATAATCCTTTGATGGGATCTAACTCTGCCTTTACTGCCAATGTTAATTGGTCTACTGGCTTAGAGGGAGCAAATCGTATGGGAGGTCTTCCTTCTATGACTAATAATAATGGCAATACTAATTTCAATAATAATAATAATAATAGCAATAACAATAATAATAATAATAATGGTACTGGTACTGGTACTGGTGTGGCAATGAATCCTAATATGAAATTAATGATGAATAATAATGGTTTTGGCAATGGTAGTAATCTAAATCCCTTCACTATGGGTAGTGGTCCAAATGGATTAGGAAATTGGGATTGGAATAGTGGCTATTCCTATAATGGTTTTTATGATCAATCTCATGGTGTCACCAAATTCAATGGTAATGTTGGTGGTAATGTTGGTGGTAATGGCGGTGAAGGTAACGGTAACATTAACGTCAATGTCAATGTTAACGGTAATGGCAATGGCAATGGCAATGGTAGTGGTAATGGTAATACCAATGGCAATGGTAATGGCGGTGAATTTTATTATGGCAATAATGGTCGTTCCAATTTAAAGAATGGTCAACCCAATAATCTCGGTCTAATTTCTAATTTCGGTGGAGCCATGAATTTATCCACGGGTGCTGGCTATAATATGCTTAATGGTGGAAATAGTGGTGGCTTACTCGGTCAATCCAATACCGCCGTTGGTAAGGGTCGTATGAATAATGGTCTTGGTATTTCGGGACCTTCATCAATGTCCATTCATACAACAATTCCTAACATTGGTCCCCCAGGTCCTCATTCTGGAAAGAATCAAGAATTTTCGAGTGAGAACCCACTCTTGTTGACTGAAGAGGGTCATGAGATGGCTGAAGGCGATCATGGTAATGTTGGTAATAACAGTCATGGTAATGCTAATAGTAGTATGAATGGTAATATGAACGGTAATATGAATGGTAATATGAACGGAAATATGAACAGTAATATGAATGGTAATATGAATGGTAATATGAATGGTAATATGAATGGTAATATGAACGGAAATATGAACGGAAATATGAACAGTAATATGAATGGTAATATGAACGGAAATATGAACGGAAATATGAATGGAAATATTAATAGCAATATTAGTGGTAATAGTCATGGTAATAGTAATATGAATGGTAATGGTAATGGTAATGGTAATATGAATGGCACTGGTGGTATGGTTACACCTTCCACTTTAACACATCAAGGTTCTAGAAATTTCTCAAGTAGTAGTTTAATGAGCAAGTCAAGTAAGGAAGAATTGATTGCCTCGTTAAACAGTAAAGAATTTATTCCAGGAATGAATAATCTCACCAAAGAGATGAGCGCTTTAAAGTTGAGTCGTGAAAAGTTTTTGAGTGGCAGCAGTAATTCTTCCTCTTTGAAACCCTCTCCAAATCTTTCAGGACCAATCAATGAAAAACGTATGAGCTTTGGCGGCGGTGGCAGCGGCGGCTTTAATCCCAGTAATAGTAACAGTAGTATTAACACCTTAGTGAACTACAACATGAATGGTCTTGGAGGTATGGCTGGTGTGAGTGGTAGTACCTGTGGTTTAGCCAATACGACTAATGCCATCACGAATTCATCCCTTTCTAGTAGTACAGAATTGGTCCTGAAAAAGAAAAAGTCATCCAATAACATCATACCGTTCACCACACGTCCAGGATTTGGTCAAGCCGGTCGTAAGATCAAATTGAAGTCGAATTTCTATGCTATTCAAAATCTTCCAATTGACAATGTTCATCAGTATGAATTTATCATTATTCAGAAATCCCCACGAAAGGATACCAATATTTCACCGGAGTTATTGAGACTCTTGTATCAACGTTGGTGGGAGATCTTTAAGAAGGAAAATCATAAGCCACTCTACCCGGTCTTTGATGGTCGTCATTACATCTTCAGTGCAACATTGTTACCCTTCCCTAATGATAAGGCGGTCTATACCATTAATTTAGTTCGTGATGGTAATGTCAGCTCTGAACGTGTTTTTGAAATTACGCTTCGTAAGGTTCAAGAGATTAGTATGACCGGTCTTCATCAATTCTTGGAAGGCAAGAATTTGGAGGTTCCAACGGAGGCCTTACAAGTCATCGATACCATCTTCCGACACTTCCCATCCTTTTTAGATAATCAATTTAGTATTGTGGGTCGTTCCTTCTTTACGAACGACGATATTGAAGAAATTAGTAATGGGGTACAACTTTGGCGTGGTCATCATCAAAGTTTGAAGGCCTCGCGTGATCGTCTTTTGATAAACATTGATATTTCAGCGACGGCCTTCTACAAACCGGGATCTTTGAAGGATGTTATTCAAAACTTCTTTGGTAAGGATGATCTTAAAATCTTATTGAATGATACGGAACGTCAACATATTGAAAGCTTTTTGAAGGGTATCAAGATCAAGATCAACTATCGTGATAACTCTCGTCGAACCTACAAGATTCTTCGTTTCTCTAATCTTCCAGCAAATCAACAAATGATCACCAATATTCAAACGAAGAACGAGCAGAGCGTCACCGAATACTTTAAGGAAACCTACGGGATCACCTTGAAGTATCCTCATATTCCGTGTATTGATGTGGGTAAGGTTAGTCAACCTATCTATATCCCCATTGAACTTTGTGAGGTCCCGGATGGTCAAAAGTATTTGAAAAAATTGAATGAAAAACAAACCACCGAAATGATCAAGTTTACCTGTCAATTACCAAACCTTCGTGAGTGCAAAATTAATTCTGGTCGTAAACGTCTTCTACCTGATAATAATGAATACTTTAATTCCTTGAATATTCATACCTCCAATCAAATGGAGATTGTAGATGCTCGTATTCTTCCTGCCCCTACCATTATCTTCAATAAG
>JACVTC010000031.1:772500-795000 GCA_016946835.1 Neocallimastix lanati (nom. inval.) | reverse complement strand
AAAGAAAAAAAAAATGAAGGCTCTATACTTCTTCATGTTTTTTTTTTGTTGGACTCATAAAAATAAAATTGGTCTTTTTAGTATCAATAAATGCACTACAATGGTTATTAAACCCTTAAAATTTTTGTTTCATATCCTGGTTATGAAGAACTTCAATTTCACCTTGGTATGTATTCTATCCCTAAAAAAATCTGACTTGGGTGTCCCCTTCAGTAATGATCTTTCCCTTGAGCCTATTATCACTTATAATATGAATACTAAATTAGAAAAACCTTATTTTCTTTCTCCAGTTTTTTTTTTTTTATCCAATAATAAAGTTCCATTAACTTTTTAAAAAAGAAAAAGAATCTATTATTTAATTATATGTTATTAGCAAAGCATTATATTTTTGCTTCACTCTTAGGTTCAAACAAAAAAACAATTCTAAGAATGTACAATCTTTAATTAACACTGCATTGTTGTGGTGTATATTGATTCTGACTCATCGAACAAGGAAGATTATCTTATTATATATTGAAAAGAAGAAAAAAAAAATGGTTAAAAGAGTCATATCAAAAGGAACTCAACGGTTAGTGTTTTATGCCTTATCTCGTGATTTCCAAGTATTTCCAATTGCTGGCTTTTGTGCTTCTTTTCAAATAAAATGCTTTTTTTTTTTTTTTTTTTTTTTTTATAAATGAAGAAATTCAAAATGTATCATTAAAGATCTCGTAAACTATATCTCTTTCATGCCACGTTATTCTTGATCGAAAAAAATCACTGGTGCTCTACAAAAAAAAAAAAAAAAAAAAAAAAAAAAATAATAAAGAAAAAGAATATCACTAAATTCAAAGATGTTATTGAATCATATTGGTCTGACGTTGATAAATTTCAAGGAATCAAAGGTACGATAACTTCAAATTTATAAATTTACTAGAAATTTATTCAAGAACAGCCTTGAATTACCCTCATTTAAGTTTAGGTTTTTTAATTGGATTCTTAAGATTAAGAGCTGGTTACAAATATAATACCACTATTGCAATTAGAAGTGGAAGAGTTTCTGACGATTGCCTTAAATTCTGTTCTTGCTGTGGAAAAGTTGATTCATCTTTTATCCATTGAATATTTGAATGATCTACCTTTTCTTTCGTATCGATGTAAATCTTTAGATTTCATCAATGACTTTTTCATTTTATTTATAAATAAAGTAAGGAATCTTTCCTTACTTCCTTCATATTCTAAATATTTTCGAATATGAAAAATTTCATAAACAGGTCTATTTATTATATATTCCTTCTTGGAGGAATTCCAGCTTTAGATGGTGCTACCATTCGATACTGGGGAACAGAAACATTTAAGTGAATAAACTTCTTAAAAGTTCACGGGAAAAAGAAGAAATTCTGATACAGACTCGAATAGTAATTTTTATTCACATGGAATTATCATTGATGAATACGAAGAGTTAGAGGACATTTCGTCCCTCAAAACTTATAATGTAATTCTTTTTTTTTTTTTTTTTTTTTTTTTTTTAATATTAGTATATTAATATAAAAAATTTCATATACGTATTTATATATATATTTTAATAAATATTATTAAATAAAGTTTATTCCTTATCTAAAACCTTCTTAGTCATATCTTTTTTTTATTTTTATTTTTATTTTTTTATTCTTTTCTTAATATGGAGCTAACAATAATAAAAAAAAAAAAAAATTTTTTTAACAATAATCAAGGAAGTCAACGTCAAATCAGTAATGAAGCAAAGAAGAATTTCTATTACTTAGTCCTTCTAGTACATTTTTTTTAAATTATGATTAAACTAAAATTTAGATATTTGGAAGAGGAAGGAAGGAAGATGAAATAAAAAACACTTAAAAAAATAATAACTTTTTATTATTAAATACTTGGAATTCTATTTAATAATAAAATATATATTTTTTAAGTTCTTTTTTTATTTTTATTTTTTTTTATTTATATTTTTTTTTTAAATTCTTTACACTCTTTAGCTGTATCAAAAAAAAAAAAGTTCTTTTCATAACTAAGAGTGTCAACGTCAACCTTTCACTAATAGGACCAATGAAAAAAAAAAAAAAATTATTGCTACTACTACTACTACTATTATTACTACTACTATTACTACTACTCAATATTACTAAAAGAGTTAACCTCTGATCAATCAACAGAACCAAATAGAAAAGTTTTTTATTTTTTTTTTACTATTTCAAATCATTTAAATTTTTTTTTTTTTTTTTTACTGTAAAATTTATAAGAAAGGAGTCAAAGTTTTGTATTTTGTATTATTACCTTCAAGATCAATTAAATAGCTTTGATAATAAGGTAAACAATAGCATTTTTTATTATTTAAAATAATAATAATAATAATATTAATAATAATTTATAATAAATAATAATAATAATAATTAATAAATAATAATAATAATAATACTAATAATAATAATAATGATAATAATAATAATAATAATAATAATTAATAATAAGTAATAATAATAATAATATTAATAATAATATTAATAATAATATTAATAATAATATAAATATTAATATTAATACTCTTTACAACTGAAGAGTCAACTTCTTACCAATAGGACTAAAATAAAAAAAAAAAATATTAATTTTTATATTTTTATTAAGTGTTTAAAAAAATTTTTTTCTATAAAATTTTAATAACAAATTATCAGTTATACAACAACAACAAAAAAAAAACAAAAAAAAACAATTGTAAATTGAAAATGAAAAGTTTACTAATACAGAAATACAGAGATAATAGTCAACTTCTTACCAATAAAACTAAAAAAAAAAAAAATTGAATTTTTTTTTTATTTCCATTTTTTTTATTAAAAAATATTTTATTAAATTTAATTAAAAAAAAATTAAAAATTAAAAATTAAAAATTAATATATTTTTTTTTTAAAATTTTTTACTATTATTTAAAGTTATTTAATAGATATAAAATTAATATTTAATTATTTAATTATTTAATTATTTAATTATTTAATTATTTATTATTTATTATTTATTATTTATTATTTATTATTTATTATTTAATTATTTATTATTCAATTATTTATTATTTATTATTTATTATTTATTATTTATTATTTATTATTTATTTTTCATTTATATATTATTATTTATTATTTATTATTATTTATTATTATTTATTATTTATTATTTATTATTTAATTATTTATTATTTATTATTTATTATCTATATTTTATTTATTTATTTATTTATTATTATTTATTTATTATTATTTATTTATTATTTATTATTTATTATTTATTATTTATTATTTATTATTTATTTTTTATTATTTATTTATTATTTATTATTTATTATTAATTATTCAATTATTAAATAATAATAAATTTTACATAAAGTTAATCATACCATAAAATAAATAATAGATAATAAATAATAGATAATAAATAGTAAGTAATAAATAATAGATGAAATAATATGTATACAAAGAATAAAATTGTTTAAAATTTAAAAAATTTTATAATATGGTAAAAGATTTAGTTTTTTTTTTTTTTTTTTTTTTTTTTTTTTTAAAAAAAAATAAAATAAAATAAAATAGAATAAAAAAATTAAATTATATTTAGTTTATTATATAAAACTAAGCTTAAAAATTAATAAAAATAAATAAAATCATATTAGGTAAAAAACAGAAAATAAAAAACATAAAATAAAAAACAGAAAATAAAAAATAAAAAAATTTTGTTTTTATTTATATCTTTTTTATATTTATATAAAAGTACTGTTTTTTTATTTAATTATTATGATTGTTATTATTCATTAACATAGCCTTATGTATGATATATTCTTATATATTGAATGTCCATACTTTTTTTTTTTTTTTATATTATATATATTTAGAATTTTTTTTTTTTTAAAAATACATAAACATAAACTAAAATTTTTTTGAAATAAATTAATAAAAAAAAAATAAAAAATAAGAAATAAAAAAATAAATTTATATATTAATATATTAATATATTAATTTTTTAAAAATTATAATAAAGAATTTTTATATTTAAACTTTTTATCTCTTTTTTACTTTCACTTTTCCTTTTAGTTTTACATTTACTTTTACATTAACATTTATTATAATTATTTTTTTTTTTTTAAATATTATAAAATATCTTTTTCTTTTTTTAGAGGAAAAAAGGAAAATTTGTTTTTCTTTTATTTTAATTTCTTCACACTTCAATAATTTGAACCTTTTTATACAGTAAATGGACATAATAAATTATATTATTTGAAACTAGTTCCAAATTAAACAAAAAATTTAGAAGTAAAAAAACTCATACTTAAAAATAATATACCAATTCTGTTATTTATTTATTATATAACTATTATTATATTTTTTTTTTTTACTATTACATATTTAAAATTTTAAATTTATTATCTGAATTCATAAAAAATTTTAAAGAAAACAAGCTAACGTATTACACTTTTATATTCAATAAGAAAAAGAAAAAGAAAAAGAAAAATAAAGAAAAAGAAATAAAAATTAAACAAAAGTTAAAAAAAAAAAAAAAAAAAGAAAATAATAAATATTTAATAATAATTTAATTATTATATATAATTTAAGCTTTTCCTTTCATTCCTTTATATATATATGTATATAATTTTTAGTATTATACTAATTATAAAGCCAGGTTTAAAAGTTTAATATATATATATATATTTTGGAACATAATTAAAAATTTACAAATAATAGCTTCTTATATATATATTGAATGGAGAAAAAAGAAAAACTTTTTTTTTTAAACTTTTCTTTATATATTCTATGTACAATTCAATTAATGAAATTACCTTTTTTTTTTCCCCATAAAAATAACAAATTTCAAAATTAATATATAAATATTAAAATAAATTTTAAACATTGTATTATTTTTCTTCTTAAATAAAAAATAAAAAAAAAGTTTTTTTTTTTTTTTTTTTTAAAGAAATATAAATTGAAATAATAATAAGAAGAAAGGGTGTATATAAGATAATATAATATACCAAAACAGAAATACTAAAAACTAATATCATATTAATCATAGATAAGAGAAATTTTACTACATTTCAAATTAAAAAAAAAAAAATTAAAAAATAAAATTAAATAAAATAAAATAAATAAATAATAATAATAATAATAAATAATTATAAAAAAAAATATATAATAAATATTTTTAATTCATTAGCAGGTCTTAAATTAATTATCCATATATATATATATGCTATTGTTATATATAAATAAAGGAAGTTAAAAAAAAAAAAAAAAAAAAAAAAAAAAGAGTTAAAATAAAAATTAAAAAAAAAAAAATAAAAATAAAATAAAATAAGAATAATAGTAATTATAATAATAATATTATTATTGCCAATGAATATTGAAAAATCAGATTTAGACAAATCAGATTTTATTATTCGAAATTTTTTTTCGAAATTTTTACAAATTATTATTCAATCTCGATTTAAGTTCTCTGATTCAGAACCGAAAAAAAAAGATATTTGGGTAACTATTCTTTTTTATTTTTATTTTTATTTTATTTTTTTTATCTTTTTCCAAAAAAAAAAAAAAAAATAATAATAATAATAATAATAATAATAATAATAATAATAATAATAATAATAATAATTAAGAAATGTATATATATAATGTATTCATGTTTTTATTTTTATATAATATTATATATATATTTTTCTATCTGATATATATATATTTATACTTTTTTTTTTTTTTTTTTTTTTTTTTTTTTTTTTTTTTTATTATTATTATTATTATTTTAAACCATTATCATTATTAAAGAAATTTTTTTTCATATCATTTATAATATAACTATTAATTTTTATTGTCATTTGTTTCAACCATAGAGTATTAAAATTTTTTTTTTTTTTTTTTTTTTTTTTTTTTTTATTTTTATTTTATTTTTAATTTTTATGTTTTTTTTTTTTTTATTATAAAAATATTAATATATTTATATTTATACACTAATACATATTTATTTATATATATATTTTATATAATTATATTTTTTCATAATATCTTTATATATTTATTATTATTTATATTATTATATATTATATATTATTATAAATATGCATATACATTATTCTATATTAATAATATATTATTATAAATATAAATATAAAAATTTTAAAATTATAAAAAAAAAAAAAAAAAAAAAAAATAGTTTAATATTCGTATACCGGAAATTCAACAGCTAGAAGAATTATCAATCATTAGAAATTATAAAACGATACCCATACCGAATTTTGAACCTTTATTTATTGATATATATTTGGATGTTTCTCCTATTATTTCTCGGAAAAAAGTATATGTAAAAAATGAGGGGGGACTTGACATTCAGGAGGATGACTCAACAGTTCCTCAAAATATGGTAGAAATTAAATTATATTCTTCATCTCAGTGTAATGCTAAGATGGAAGATAATATAAATATTATGAATGCTAATGATCCTCCTATTACTCCATCTACTCGTTGTCGTTCTCGTGAGAAAAAAAAAATTATTCTCTTGGAACGTTGGCGTCTTTCCTTAACGTAAAGAAATTTTATTAATATTAATAATTATAATTATAAAAAAAAAAAAAAAAAAAAAAAAAGATATATAAATATAAAAATATTTTTAATAAATAAATAATAATCAAAAAAAAAAAAAAAAAAAAAAAAAAAAATATATATATATATATATATATATATATATATCTTAATATTTATATATTTATAATTTTAATTAAATGACATATATATATAAATATACATATAATATCTTTTTGTTCTTTTTATTTTTCATTTTTACTATATATATAATATATATGTATAAATTATATTTTTATATATATTTTTATATAACATAAATTCATATATTTTATAATGTTATATATATATATTTTATTATAATCTTTATAATGATGGATAAAAAAAATTTTTTTTATTTATTAAACAAAAAATGAATAATAATAATAATAATAATAATAATAATAATAATAATAATAATAATAATAATAATAATAATAATAATAATAATAATAATAATAATAATAATAATAATAATAATAAAGTCAAAATTCAAACAATCTTAATGAAAGAGTGGAATCCTTCGTCACCTATAAAAAGGCTGTGGTTATTTTTAGAACACTATTCATGCAGACAAGGATGATGCCTACATATAAATTATTGAAACGACTTCAACAACAATATAAAGATCAAGATCCTAATCAGCCAAGACCACACATTTTCTATAAGATCTCTAATAATAAAGGGCAATCGTCTGAAACCTTTGAAGAAATTGGATTTGGTAAAATAAAATAAAATAAAATAAAATAAAATATTATTATAGTTATTAATATAAATGAAATATATAATATATATAATTAATTTTAATTCTCTAGATGTTCCATTTAACGCTGGAGATATGAAAGAAAAACTATTTGAAAATGTAGAAACTATAAGAGGGTAAGGAATAGAATAAAATAAAGCATAATAAATTAATATGTTAATAGATAAATAAATACATAAATAATAAATAAATAAACAAAATAAGTAAATAAGTAAATAAGTAATAAATAATTAAATAAAATAAGTATGATGGTTACAATTTTTTTTTTTTTTTAGTAGAAAAAATAATTAAAATATTAATCAATTCATTATTATAATCTTTTTTTATATATATTCTTTAAAAAAAAAAAAATTAGTACTTTTTCTATTTACGTGGCTTATCGTAAATATTGTCATTTTATTTTTAAAGATATTCCTATACCAAAATCAGAGGTAAAAAAAAAATAATAAAAAAAAAAAAAAAAAAAAAATAGAATATAATATATGTATTAAAATTTATATATATTAATAAAAGTTATATTATTACTTATATTCATAATTATTAATACATTTATTATTATTATTATTATTATTATTATTATTAAATAATTAAAATTAATATATATATTTATTTCAATATTAACAATATTCAATATAATATTAAATATATATTTAAAATTATTTATATATATAATTCATATCCCTTTACATATATATATTATTATTATATACATATATACATATATATATAAATATTTTAATTTTATTTGTTTTATTTTTGAATATTTAGCCTATTGAAAATCACGATACTAATGAATTTTTGAATATTATGAGACCACGAAATTTTAAATTGAGAAATCCTTTTACCCCTGAAACGTCTCAACCTCAAATTTCTCATACTCCACAAACTTCTCAACCTCAAATTCCTCTTACTCCACAAACTTCTCAACCTCAAATTCCTCATACTTCACAGAATCCTCAATTACCGCGTCCATCTCATTCATCTCAAACACCACAAGTGCTACAGGAACCACAATCATATCAACTTCATCAAAACCTTCCCTCTTCAGCATCACCACTAGCATCATCCAAACAAGGAATATTAAGACATCCAAGCTTACAAAATTTAAAGAATCTACCCTTTTCTACTAAATCTACTCCTTCTACTCCTAAACGATTAAGATCAAGAACTTTATCATTCACTACTCTAAAAAATGAACTGAGATCTGAGTATTCTGACTTATCTTCAAACTCAAATTCAAATACAATTATTAATAACAAAAACACTTATGATAATAATCATAATCTTAATAATAATAATAATAGTAATACTTTTAATAGAAATAATAATTTTAATAATGATAATAAAAATTCTACTAATAATAATACTAATCATAATTCCCCCTTTTTGATTAATAATAATATCACTACTTCACCTATTGACGATGAAACCTATTATTATGTTCCTCCATTTCAAACAGTTACTCAACTCGAACCAGACCCTCTAACTCTTTTAAGATTACCTTATCCAAATAATACTATCCCTGCTATGTTGGATTCTAATAACAATGTCAATCCTTATTCTAATATTAATACTAGAAATAGTCCTTTTCATCTTAATACAGATACTGGTGTCTCTGAAATTAATTCTCATAAAGAAGACACTCTATTTTCTGCCAATACAATAAAAACAAAAGATAATTCAAATGAAAGAATAGAGAATGCTAATAATACAAATATTAATAATAATATTAATACTAATGGTAATGGTAATGGTAATGCTAATCATCTGAAAGAGGATTTAATATTTACAAAATCTAATAATAAAACTATTATAAATTCCGAAGAAGGAAAATCATCTTTACTTACTCATGAATTGGAATCCTATAAGACTAATATATTTTCTAAAAGAGTTTTTCTGGAAAATAAAAATGACATTGTCAACAACAATAATAACAAGAAAAATGAGAAGGAGGATTCTCATGGATCAATAACAGCTAAAACTACTACGACCATTGTCATGGACCAAAATTCTAATAATTCTCAGGCTAACCATATCAATAATAACATTAACAACAATAACAACAACAACAATAACAATAATAATAGTATTAGTACTACTATTAATTCTAATCATCAAAATAATATAAATATTAATGATCAGGAGCAAATTTTTGATGATAATACTAATCTTCCTTCTCCACCTCCATATTCTTCTCATTCCTATAATTCTTCTATCAATAATTTAAACACTAAGATCATGTTACAAGGTCAGCCTACCTCTTCATCTTCCTCTAGACCTCTCAACCCTTTATTACCGATCACACAACCTCCTTCTCAAATTAGTCTTGGTACTGATATTGATACTGATGCCTGTTCTTATCGTAACTCAAAATTTAATAATAATGAAAGTTTTAATCAGAGTAACCCTAATCTCAGTGGTAATGATATTACGATGACTCCCTTCTTTCATAATAATAATAATAATAACAATACTACAAATGATGTCACTACAAATTTTAGTAATTCTTCCACCAAAGAGTTTTCTTATCCAGAATCCGAATTTTTGAACAATAAATACTTATTTGTTAATAAAAAACATTTATCTACCCCATCTATTTTCTCTAATTCAGGTAGTAGTATTAATTATACTCCACCCTTTACTGAAATTGATAATTATGTAAGTATTATTAATCTATCTAATACATATATATATATTAAGAAATAATAATCAAAATTATTAAAATTTAATACCATAGTTAAAATATTTATATTTATTTATTAATTATCTTTTTTTTTTTTTTTTTTTTAAAAAAATTTTTTTCTAATCTATTATTTTATATTTTTAAAATAAAAGAAAAAACAATCAAAAGGTAGTCTTTCAAAATCATCTTCGGTTTCTTCTCTTAGTTTCAAATATGTATGTAATAGATTTATTTATTAATTATTATTAAGTATATTAATATATATATATATATATATTTTTTTTTTTTTTTTTTTTTTTTAGATATATATGCAAGATAAAAGCTATGGAAATCTTGTAAAGAATAACAATCCTAATGTTCAAGCCAACAATCCATTAAATATAAAGGTAATTTTTTTTTTTTTTTTTTTTTTTTTTTTTTTTTTTTTTTTTTTTTTTTTTTCTTCTTCCATTCCCTCTCTCCCATTATATATATATATATTTGTTATATTTGTTAAATTTAATAGAATTTATTATTTATTATTTTATTATTATCATAATAATTTTTTTATTTATTGTTTATTTTTAAATTTATATATGAAAATAATAATGTATTTATTAATTAACCTTTTTTATTTATTTTATTATTATTATTATTTTATTTTATTTTTAATAAATTTTTTTTTTTAAAATATGATTAAAACATTATTAATGAAGGATGCCTTACAATATTTTAAGCAATTAAATATTTCAAATAAAAAATTCACAAATAATCTTTATGATTCTATTGTATTCTCTCATTCAAGATCTTCACTTGATGAAGAAAATATTAATAACTACACGGTAATAAATCCACAATCCTCTTCTGCTTCATCTGCTCACTTACCATTTCAATCCGATTCCGTTGGTGCTCTAAATAATAATCTTAATAATAATTTAAATGGTTTAAATTTAAACACATTTAAATTCAACCTTTTCAGTGACAATCGTAACAACAACAATAATGATAACAACAACAACAACAACAATAACAACAACAACAACAACAATAATAATAATAATAATAATAATAATAATAATTATGAAGATAATTTATTTGGTGATTCATCTTCAATTGATTTATCAAATAATATTTACTCTAAAAAAATTAATAATGTTTCTTGTCCTTCACCTCATTCCACTACTTCAACTAATTCCTCATTTGAAAAAATGTTTCCCTTTTCGGATACCGAATTAGAACCTCCATCATATACGGTCCCCACCTTTGCTACTATCACAAACAAAAATTATGATAATTATGATTATCGAAATAGTTATATTAATAATTATAATAATAATAATGATAATAATAATAATAGAAATGTTTATGATCATGATAAAAATTTAAATTTAGTAATGATGGATCCTTCCTCTTCTTATTCAACTATTGCTACTACAACTACCATCACCAATAATAATAATAATAATAATAATAATAATAATAATAATAATAATAATAATAATAATAATAAATATTCTTCTACGACATCTTTAAGAAATGTTTTCCCTCCTCAATCCAGTATGGATTATATCAATATTGATAATAAAAATTCTAATAATTCTGTAATGGAAACTACTAAGATCAATGGAAATAATAATAATAATGATACTCAAAATAAATTAAAATTATCAAGAAGTAGTAGTAATGATAATGACTATGATAATGATAATGATAATAATAATGATAGTAAAAATAATACTAATAATAGTAATAGTAGTAGTAGAAGTAACAGTAAAAGTAATAGCAAAAATAATAGTATTTATTCTAGTAATAATAGTTTAACTATAGATAACGAAAATATTAATGATTATTTCAATAAAAATTTTCATAATGATAATCACTTTAAACCGAATAGTTCAATAAAATTTACTTTTGACCCCACTATGGCCACTTCTGTTACAACTACTACCACAAATAGTAGTACAACTAATATTTCAAATTCCAAGAATTCCTTTGACAATAATACTTTTACTAATAACGATAATAATAATAGTAATAATAATAACAACAACAATAATTATACAACCACTAACTATCATTCTCGTGATTTTAATGAGATTTTTCGAAGACAAAGTGATAGTAATCTTTTACCATCTTCTTTCTATCATCACCCATACTCATCTAATTCATTAGCTTTTGCAAATAAATTTAAATCTACGAATAATATTTATCAAGATGATATTTCAAATGAAGATGATAGTAGAAGAAATAGTAGTGAATTTTCTTTTAATACTTATAATATAAATACCTCTACAATGAAAAATCATTACTCATTAAATAGAGGTCAAATTAATAATATTTCTACTAGTACTACTTCTACTATAACCACTAATAATAATAATAATAATAATAATAATAATAATAATAATAATAATAATAATAATAATAATAATAATAATAATAATAATAATAATAATAATAATAATAATAATAATAATAATAATAATAATAATAATAATAATAATAATAATAATAATAATAATGTTAATGATAATAGTATTAACAAAGTAGTTTCATTTTTTAAAACTGAAAAAAATAAATATGATGAAGAGGAATATAATAATTATGACAATGTTAAATATTCAAATAATTATATTCTTCTTAATAATGATGGATATGACAGTGGTGATGAAAGTAATAATTTAGAGGAGAATGATGATGATCATTCTAATCATAGCAATAACAATAAACACCATTCCTCTAAGCATAAAAAAAATATACCTTCTATTTCATTAACTTTTCCATCACCCGTACCTTTTGAACAACCCATAAAAAGTGCTGGTTATGTTAATGACAGTAAAACGACTAATCAAAATATAGGAAAAGGTATACCTATTCAAGGAAAATCATTATCTCCATCCTCTGGTTCATCAGCATTTTCTTTAGGATTGAATTCTATTAATAATAATAAAATAAATCGTTATGAAAAAAATATTTCTACCTCCGCTCCAATTAATTATCCTACTTTTTCTAGTAGAAATCATCATCATCATCAACATCATAATAATACATTTCATTATGGTGGTGTTGGTGGTGATAACAGCCATAATAGAAGAAATACTAGATCTTATTCTTTTTCATATAGTATTGCTCATCCTTATCCTCCTTTTGTTATCACTCGCTCTAATTCTTATTCCAATCCCAATCCTCTCTCCAATTTTAATGGACATGATCAAGATTATGGTAATTTAAATTCTTCTTCTTATACCTCAGAATATTCTTCTTCCTCTTCAAGTTATTCCCTCAACCGTCCACACTCCTTTTCACATACAAATACTTATAATAATCAATATAATTCTTCTACCAATTATCGTTATAGTAGTTCTGTAGGTAGTGAATCCTACGATATATTACATGCTTTCCAACCTATCTATGAAAATGAAATATTTTCCACTTCTCATTATCATCGTCCACGTTATCAATCAAATCCAAATCTTTCTGATAGACAATAGATAATAAATATATTAAAATAAATAATAATATAATATAATTAAAAATAAATAATAAATAAATAAATTAATAAATATATATATAAAAAGAAGAAGAAAAAAAAAAAAAGAAAAAAGTGTACATATATAAATCCTATGTGTATATATGTTTTTATATATTAATATATATATATATAAAAGTTTATATAATAATAATATATAAATTTACATTACAATAATTAATTTTTATATATATTTTTTTTAAAATATTATTTTTTTTAAAAAAAAAAAAAAAAAAAAAAATATGTTTAAAACAACAAAAATGATTTTTTTTTAAATGAAATATTATATAATATAGAAAAATAAAAATTTGTTGGTATTTAAAGTAATACAATGATTATTAATAAATAAAATAAAATATATATATATATATATATATATATATTTTGTGCAAATAAAATCAAATTATTTTATCTTTTTATAAAAAAATGTTAAGTTTGTGTCTATTTAATTTTTTTTTTTATTTTTATTTATATTTTTATTTTTATTTTGGTTTATTAATAATTATTAATATATATATATATATATTATTTTTTAATTAATCTCAAATAATTATTATTTGTTTAAAAGTAATTAAAAATAAAGAAATAAAATAAAATAAATAGTAGAATAGGAATATAAAGTACAGATTGAAAAAAATAAAGTAAAAATAAAATATGAATATAGAAATAAAATTTTTTGTTTTTATTTATTAATTATTTAATTGATTTTAGTAATATATATATATAAATATATTTATATATATTTTTTTAAAATTAATTTATTATATAAGAAAAAAAATTTTTTAAAAAAATCTGAAAATTTTATAAATTTATTAATATCAAATTTTTTTATTAATTTTCTTTTAAAAGTAAAAAGTTATAATATATTATATAATAGAAATGATTACGGAGGTACAGAGTAATGTAAAATTAGAGGAACAAAAAATTAGTGAAAATGATTTAATAGAAGAAATTGAAAAGAAGAAACTTGAATTGGAAAAAGCTAAACAGAAAAGTACTAGCAATAAGAGTAACAATAATAAAAATAATAATAATAAGAAAAAAAATAAGAAAAAGAAGAAGAAGAAGAGAGGAGTTGTCCCAGATCTTAAAGATCTTTATAATTTAGATACCAGTAGTAAAGTAAGAATGATAATTGAAATAAAATAAAAAAAAATACATATTTATTTATATTTGGATAAAATATTATTATTTTTTGTTTTTTTTTTTTAAAAAAAAGTATTATTAATAAAATAAAATAATAATTTTAATCTAAAAAATATTTAATTTTCATCATAAAATGAATAATAAATCACTTATAAAATAATATTCTTTTTGAAATATTAAAATATAATTTTCAATAACATATTTTTTCTAATTAATTTATTAAAATTCTTTTATTTTTATATATATATATATATATATATAATTTATGATATATTTTTTTAAAATGCATTCTCATTTTTATATTATATATCTTTATGTTACATTATTAATATTCTTATAAATCTTTTCAACATAATTATTAAATTTAAAAATTTTAATATACATTTCAAATCAATTAAATCAATAATTAAAAAACATTATAACATAAAAAAAATTTTTTTATTTGTTATTTTTTCAATTATAATGATAATAATAATAAAACAGGAAGACGATACAGATAATGTAGAAATTGAATATGAAGTAGAAACACCAAATTTTAGTAATAATCCAGAATATGAACAATTTAAAGATGTATTTAATCACTTTTTAAATCAAGGAGAAGAGGAAGAAAAAAATGAAGAGAATAAAGAAAAAGAGGAAGAAAAAGAAAAAGATGACGATAAATCAAGTTCTGATTCAGAAAATTCTGATTCAGAAAATGATGAACCCAAAGAAAATGTTATAGGAAAGAAAAAATTGAAGAAACTCAATAGATTAACTGTTGCTGAATTAAAGCAAATGGTTAATAAACCAGAAGTTGTTGAGGTAGAATAATATTTTTTTTTTTTTTTTTTGCATAATTATTTATAAATGGATACTCCTTAACAAACAAAATTTCAATATAATGAATAAAGTTCTCTAATTAATAAAAAAAAAATTTTTTTTTCTTGTTTTATAAATTATACAACTTTTTAAATCATATATTTATTTTACATATCATTATTATTATTTATATATATATATAATATTTTCATTCAATATATCTTTTTCAATTATATAATAAAAATTATATATTTCTAAAAAAAAAAAAAAAAAAAAAAAAAAAAAAAAAAAATAATTTATAAAATTTAATGACAAACATTGAAAAAGTGGGTTGATGTTACAGCAGCTGATCCAAAATTATTAATTACTTTAAAAGCATATAAAAATACTGTTCCAGTACCACAGCATTGGAGTCAAAAAAGAAAATATCTACAAGGAAAACGTGGTATCGAAAAATTACCATTTGAATTACCAGGTAAAATATAAATAAAAATAAAAATAAAAAAGTTTTATATATATATATACACTCTTTATATACATATATGTTTTAACAATGAAATATAAAAAAAAAAATAAAATAAAATTTTTATAACAATAAATAATTATTGATATTGGATTTTTTTTTTCAATTTTAAAATTCAAAATGAAATTTCAATTATATCATATTTAAAGACTTAAATAAAATTTAATAATATATATATATGTACTAATTCATATTATAACTTCAATTATTATAATGATTTTTATTTTTATTTTTATTTTTACAATTTTTTTTTACCCCACAATTCTTTCGTTTATTAAATAAAATAATAAAAATTACATCAATAGATTTTATTAAACAAACTGGTATTATGGAATTAAGATCAGCTGTTAAAGAAAAGGAAGATCAACAAAGATTAAAATCAAAAACAAGAGAAAGGACTCAACCTAAAATGGGTAAATTAGATATTGATTATCAAAAACTTCATGATGCTTTCTTCCGTTATCAAACAAAACCAAAATTAACTATTCATGGTGAATTGTAAGTTTTATGTATTAATTTTTTTTTACTTATTTTATTTTATTTTGTTTTGTTTTATTTATTATCCTTTTTTATTATTTTATTATTTTATTATTTTATTATTTTATTATTTTATTATTTTATTATTTTATTTATTTATTATTATTATTACTAAATAAAGACTATATAGCTTTATATATTTATATTGTAATTGTAATAATAATAACAATGTATATAATATCAAAAGTAATAATATTTTAAACTATATAATAAATATTATATTATTAATTTTTATTTTATATTTTTTTTATATATTTATTTTCAGATACTATGAAGGTAAAGAATTTGAAACAAAATTAAAAGAAAAGAAACCAGGTATTTTAAGTGATGAATTAAAGGCAGCTTTAAATATACCAGCTTTAGCTGCACCACCATGGTTAATTAATATGCAACGTTATGGTCCTCCACCAAGTTATCCAAATTTAAAAATTCCAGGTCTTAATGCTCCAATTCCTGAAGGGTAAAAATCAAAAAAAAAAAAAAGAAATAATAATAATAATAATATATATGAATCATAAAATAACCAAGGTTAAATTTATTAATATTATTATTTTATTCCAAAAAAAAAAAAAAAAAAAAAAAAAAATTAATAGTGCTCAATGGGGTTATCAACCAGGAGGTTGGGGTGAAGCTCCAGTAGATGAATTTGGTCAACCTCTTTATGGTGATGTCTTTGGAACAGAATATACCGCTGTACCTGAAGAAGTAAAAATAAATATATATATATAAATTATATATAAAAATAAAAAAAAATTTTTTATAATTATGATATATACAAATATTTATAATTTTACATTATATAATATATATCAAAAATGAGTAAAAAATGTTGTAAAATTAATAAAAATATTAATTTTTTTTTTTTTTGTATTATAATATTAAATAAACTGAAAACAATATATCATAGCATATACAACCAATTGAAAGAACCTTATGGGGTGAACTTGAATCAGAAGAAGAAAAGGAAGAAGAAGAAGAAGAAGAAGAGGAAGAAGAAGAAAAACAAGAAGATATTGATACTCAAGGTTTGGCTACACCAAGTGGTCTTACAAGTGTTGCTAGTGGTCTTGAAACTCCAGACTTTATTGAACTTAGAAAAGATTCGAAAAAGTAATTATAATATATACAATTAAAAAAATATATTAAAAAAAAATTTTTTTTTATCGTCTCTATTTAATAGAAATAACAGTTAATAATAGTTTTGAAATATAAATTTAAAAGTTTATATTTATTAGTATTTTTTTTTTTTTTTTAAAAAAAAAAAAAAAGTTCTCTATTAACATATTAAATAAATGTATTTTTATTTATTTATTTATTTATTTATTTATTAGACAAGAAGAAAAAACATTATATACAATTATTCCACAAAAAGAAACTACAATTACTGGATTTATGGGATCACAACATATTTATAATATGGATGCTGTTACTGGAGGTAATAAAAGAAAGAATGCTAATGATATTGAAGTTGCTTTGAACCCAGAAGAATTAGAAGAAGGTCTTGATGAAGATACTGTCAGAAGAAAGTATGAACAACAAATGGAAATGGAAAAAGAAAGTCAAGTCAAGGAAGACTTTTCAGATATGGTTGCTGAACATGCTCAAAGACAAGCAAAGAAACGTAAAAAGATGGAAGATAAGAAATATAAAGATTTCAAATTTTAATTGAAATGAAATAAAATAAAAAAAAAAAAAAAAAAAAAAGAAAAAGAAAAATTTTATATAAATATACATATTCATATACATATATATAACAATAATTTTATATATTATATTAGTAATAATAGTATTATATACATAAATATATATATATATAATTATATATATTTAATCTTAATAATAATATTAAAATTTTTGTTATTATTATTACTTTCTTTTTTTTTATATATATATTATTATTATTTTATTTATTTTTTAATTTTCAAAATAATTTTATATTCTTGATTCTTGATTTAAATAATTTAAAAAATTAATATTTTATTAAAAAAAAAAATAAGAAAAGAAAAGAAAAAAGAAAAATTTTTTTTATTCTCTTTATTTATTTAATCATTAAATCCTTAATAATTTTTCTTATTTTTAATAATATCTTTTCTTTTTTTTTTTTTTTTTTTTTTTTTTTTTTTTTTTTTTTTAGTATATAACTTTTATTAATTTATTTTCTTTAAAAAAAAAAAAAAAAAAAAAAAAAAAGTTTTTTACTTATATTATATTATTATACTAGAAATAAGTTAATAAGCAAACATACAATCGTTTAATAAAAATAAAAATCATATAAAAATTATAAAAGAAAAAAATTTATTTTTTTTTTTTAAAGTATCATAAAAATTATATAAATATAATAATAATAATAATAATAATAATAATAATATTATTATTATTATTATTATTATTATTATTATTATTATTATTATTATTTTCATTTGTAAAACGAAAATTTATCATTTATTCTACCAACAAATAATTTTTTTATTTTAAAGTTTGACAATTTTTATTTATTAATAATTCTTTCTTATTTAAAATTTTTAAGGTTTTTTTTCTTTTTTTTTTTTTTTTTTTTTTTTTTTATTTGAAAAAAAAATTAAATATTTACAAAATAATAATAATAATAATAATAATAATAATAATAATAATAATAATAATAATAATAATAATAATAATAATAATAATAATAATAATAATAATAATAATTTCAAATAAAAATTCAAATATTTACCAAAAGTTTTTTTTTTCTTTTTTTTATTTTTATATTTTTTGATTTTAATTTATTGATATTAAATGGATATTAAATAACTAGTGGAATCGTAATAAAATAAAATAAAATAAAATATATATGTATATGTATGTATATAAAAATAAGGAATAACAATAATAACAATTATAATATCAATATTTATTAATAATTTTTATCAACTTTAACTATATATTATAATATTTTTGAATTTATCATATTAATATAATTTATTATAATAGATTGGCATTGTTTTTACTTTAATTATTTTTATTTTTTTTTTTTTTTTAATTTTTTATTCTTTTTTATTTCTTTTTTTTTTTTTTTTTTTTTTTTTTTTTTTATACATTTTTTTTATTCATTCATTCGTTTCTCATAATAAAGAAAAAAAAAAATTTTTTTTTAATAATAATAAAATATATATAAATATATATATATACATATTATTAATAAAGATATGAATTAAGAAAAAAAAAATTTTTTTTTTATAAAGGATACCTACTTTAAAAAGAAACTACAAGAATTTCAACAAAAACTGAATAAAAAAGAAAAAGTGAAAATAAAATAAAATAAAATAAAAAAAAAAAAAAAAGTTAAAAAAAAATTCAATAAAATTAATTAATAAATAGTAATAAAAAGATAATAATGTCGGAAAGTAGCCTCAAAGAATCAGAAAATTTATTAAAGGAGAAAGACGAATTAAATAATGAAGAAAATATTGAACCCGATATAGGAAATAATAATAGTGAAGAAAATAATAATGTTAATGTTGGGGATGATGCTGGAAAAAATAATGATAATGAGGAGGGAAATGATATGGAGGATAAAAGTAAAAAAACAAGTTCAAAGAATAGTCAAAATAACCTAAGTAATCATAGTGAAGAGGTACATTGAAAATCAAACATATATATAAAGGAAAAAAGGAAAAAAAAATCTTTTGTTTGGTTTTATTATTATATTATTACTTTATATTATCAAATAAAATAAATAGAGAGAAAAATTGAGAGAGTGAGAGAGAGAGAGAAAAAAAAAAAAAAAAAAAAAAAAAAAAAAAAAGAAAAAAATAAACATTTTTATATATAATATGATTTCATAAAAATCTATATTAATAATTATCAAATATTCATTGAAGAATACATAAAAAAAAGAAATAATTATAATTATATATTAATACATCCTTAATAGATAATATGGATTTAAAATATATATATATATATATATAGTTTTATCACTAATTAAAAAAAAAAAAAAAAACAATAAAAAAATAAAATAAAAATTCAATAAATGTATATTATATAAATATATATTCTCCAATAATCCATGCTGATATTCATTTTTTTTTTTTTTTTTTTTCGATAAATATATTTTTCTAAAAAAAAAAAAAAAGAATAAATAACCATTTTATCATTCTATATAATATACTAATATCTAGACTATATATATATATATTATTTTTTTTTTTTAATTAAATAAATATATAATTAATATATTATTAGAAAAAATCTGAAGATCAACAAGTAGAAGAAGGAAAAGGTAGTTAGAAAAAATACTAAATACTAAAATATTGGAAATAAAAAACATAAAAAAAAATTTTTTTAGAAACATAAATATTAAAATATTTTAAATTTTCAAAATTTATACATAAAATTATATTAATTTACTAAAAGAAATTTTTTTTTTTGTAATTGATTATTAATTATTACACAATATTATTATTCAATATATATATGTATATTAAATGTGGATTACTTAAAAAAAACTTTTTTTATTTTTATATTTTTTTAAGATAATAAAACATGGCTTCCTGAAATTAATAAAAATCAAAATATAACCTCACTGGGTTTAGATAATAATTCTAGTTCTCTCTTAAGTTTTAAAACTAAAAAAGATAAATCAAAATTAGATCCATATAGTAGTAAGGCTTTCCATATGAAATATCAAAATCCTTTCAAGGTTTCCTTAGACATCAATGATAATAACATGGATATGTTTAAATTGAGAGAACAAGAAAAAAAGAAAAAGAAACAAGTAAAAAAAAAAAAAAAAAAAAAAAAAAAAAAAAAAAAAAAAAAAAAAAAAAAAAAAAAAAAATAATAATAATAATAATAATAATAATAATAATAATAATAGAAATAAAAATAGATATAAAATATATATTTATATAATTGATTAAAATATTAATTTATAAATTATTATATTTTTATAAAAAAAAAAAAAAAAAAAAAAAAAAAAAAAAAAAAAAACTTTATATATGTTTATATATGATTCATTTTATTTTATTTATATGTCAAAACTTTTTTTTTTTTATTTCGGTTAATATTATAATGTATATTTAAAAGGAAAAAGAAAAACAAAAAAAATTGCATATATACGAAAAGAATATGCCAAAAAATAGAAATTTCAGAGAATTATTGGAGGATGATGAGGATGATATTTTATACTATCAAAAACTAAAAAAAAAAAATTCTGATCTTATTTTATTAAATCAGCAAAGAAGAAGTGGTAAAATAAATAAACATATATATATATTGAAAAGAAAATGAAGTAGAAATAATAATAATAAAAAAATAATAACATTTATAACAATTTAAATAATATATTTAAATATATATATATATTATTTATAAAACTAAAAAAAAAAAAAAAATTATTATAAACATTTAATATAAAAAAATAAAAAATAAAAAATAAATGAATACAAAAGATCGTAATTTTGGAAAAGAAAGTCTAAGTAGCTTTATTGATAAAAAAAGAGAAATGTTTTTACTTCAATATTCTTTAGGTGTAAAAAAAGATGAAATTAAAAAACTTGAAGAAATTATTCAAGTAAATAATTTTTTTTTTTTTTTTTTTTGACTTATTTCTTAAATATAAAAATATAATTTATTTTTTTCTATTTTATTATATTATATTTTATTTTATTTTACTTTATTATACTGTATATTTGTTGGAAGTTAATAATTACATTAAAATAAATTTATTATATTGAATCCTAATATAATTAGGCTGAAGAACAAAAATTATTAGAAGATGAAAAAGCATTAGAAGAGGATGAAAGAAAATTCGATGCATTTTTAAGAGAAAATGATGATAATTCAGTGAAAGCAATTAAACAGTTTCGTATTTTATTATTTTTATTTTTATTTTTTTTTTTTTTTTGTAAAAAAAATAATTTTTCTTTTTCTTTAATTTTGTTTTAATTATTAACTATATAATATAAA
>JACVTC010000031.1:737500-767500 GCA_016946835.1 Neocallimastix lanati (nom. inval.) | reverse complement strand
ATTGGAAAGATTGGCAAAATTAGAAGATTCACTAGAAGTGGAAGAATTACGAATAACCTTATGAGGTTGAGTATTTGTATAACTTGATTGCAAAAAGAGAATAACCATTTCGTCACTAACATTCGTACAAGAAGTTTGGAAATAACTTTCCATCATAGTTAAACGAATTAAGTATTCTAAATGACTAAGAAGACTCCATTGATTTTCACCTGGTGGTATAAGAACATGGCTTGAATGACTAATTTCCTTTTTAATAATCTTTTTATTTCCATCAACGTCTGAACTATTATCTTCAGGAATAAAATTATTGACTTCAAGAGCAATCCATTGCTCTTGTGATTGATTTACCGATTTACCAGAATTTGGAATTTCAACTTTAAGAATTAAAACGGCCGAAGTACACTCTTCAATATTAAGTAATGAGCCAGAACTAGCATAGAATAATGAACGAATATCACTAATATTATATACAATTTTTTTACCAGGAATAAAAAACTTTTCATTTGGATAATTACTAAGTAAACTTTTACCATATTTTAATTCTTTTTCTTCATGATATCGATCGTCCTCTAAATTTTCGACAATTTCTAATTCATATGTATAATCCTTTGTCTTATTTCCTACTCTATTGATAAATGTTCTTGATAAGTTAAATTCTTCTTTCCAAGTCCAATCTACATCTTGCTTTCTTTGTCGAGAAGAACTAGTAAATAAAGAATACATTTTTAAGGAAAAACTTGGTCCAACTTGAGCTTTAAGATTTTTACTTTCTCTGAAGGTTTTTTCACAGTTATAAAGTTCAGTAGTTCCCTTCATTAATTTTGATGGTGAAATAATAGTTTTTGGAAAGTTTTGATTACTTTGTTGTAAAACAGTATGAGAAGTTAATAATGCTAAATTAAGGATGGGTGTAATTTCATCAATCATTGAAATTATTTCATTTAGCGATTTAATTAAATAATCTTCAGAAAGGGTCGCAATTTTATTTTCATCTTTATAACAATTACAATAATCAATTTCTTCATAAAGTGAATTAATTTTATTTTTTAATGGAGTAATAAGTTCCATAGTTGAAACTAAAGCTGTATTACCACGGGCAACAATAAGTTCAAACATATCAATTGTTGGAGTGATGACACTTAATTTCATTTCTAACTTTTGTTTTAATATTTTTAAAGTGGATTTACTTTTCGATTTATTTTGAATTTGATCTTTTATTTGATTTACTGCCATTTTAGCAACATAGCTAAAGGCAGATTTACCTACTACAGATAGAGAATTACATGTTAAATTAAGTAAAATCTCTTCTATTCCTGCCATTTTTATTTTATTTTTTTTTTTTTTTTAATAAAAATAAATATAGAATAAAAGAGATAATAATAAATATATATATATTAATTGTAATATTAACTATTAAGATGGAAAAAACAATGTAAAAGAAAATCAAATTATTATTATTTAGTTATTATTATTATTATTGTTGTTGTTGTTGTTGTTGTTATTATTATTATTATTATTATTATTATTATTATTATTTTGATTAATTCTAATTAAATTGAAAATTTATAAAGATTTTAACCTTTGATTATTTTTCCTTTTAAAGTATGTATATATATATAATATATAATCACAAAAATTCAGTGATTAAAGAAAAATCAATTTGTACTTTCTTAAAGATTTTTGATAATATATACAAATTTGTTTTTATTATATAACAATAAAAAAAAAAAAAAAAAAAAAAAAAAAAAATAGATTAAACGATAGTTATAAAAAATAGCAAAGCTATTCTTTTTCAAAATATATTTTTGAAAAATAAATAAAGAAATCGAAATAAGAAAAAAAAAAATTGTTTTTTTTATATCAAACAAAAAAAAAAAAAAATAATAATGGAACATTTATTAATAATTAATTATAGTATATATATTTTTTAATTTTTTATATATATTTTAATTTTTCATATATATTTTAATTTTTTGTGTAATTTAATTATTTATTTAATTAGTTAATTATTTATTTATTTATATTTATATATTTATTTATATTATATATTTATTTATTTAAATATTCTTAATTAATTTAAACTTTATTTATTAATAAAATATATATAAATAAAAAATTAAAAAATATAAAATATATATAAAAAAATAAAAAGTAGTATTATCCATTTTTATTTAAATATGAATTAAAACAAAATGACATTTATTAATACATATATATTAATATATTAATTTTTCTTTATATATGTATAATAAAGAACAATTAATTTTATTTATTATAAAGTTTTTTTTTTAATATATTCTAAATATTATTTTTTTTTATGTTTTTTAAATTTTATTTCTTTTTCCTTTTTATGTTAACATTAATAATTTATATTACAATGTTGCTTTATATATTTTAATCAATCTAACATAAATATTGTATTATTTAATTGTTGTATATCTTTAAAAATAATAAAATTTAAGACAATTTAAAAAAAATAAAAATAAAAATAAAAAAATATATATATATATTTTTATATAAGTTAATTATAATTTAAATCATTAATTATATTTTTTATTATTAAATGATATTATATAAATTAATTTAAATTTAAAATAATAGTAAATATTATATTTTTATATATATTTAATTTTTTTTTTTTTTATTATTATTATTGATAATTTTATGATAATTTTATGATTTTGATTTTTCTTTTGCTTTCTTCTTTTCCATTTCTTCTTGCTTCTTTTTAACCTTCTTATCGATTTGATCATACTTTTCTAATAACTTTCTAACTGATGATGGTAAATAATCATAACAACCTTTACAAAAGGGTTTCGTATCCATTTCATAGAAAGGAACTCTTTCTTTATTAAAATCTAAATCACATCCAGCACAAGTGAAATGATTCTCACACCATTTTTTATTCAACGCAGTAACAACTTTTTATTTATTAATTATTGTTGATATTATTATTTGACATTTATTATTAAATAAATTAAAAATAATAATAATAATAATATTATTATTATTATTTAATTATATAAAATAATTCTATAAATTAATTTATTTTTATTATTTACCTTTTCCGGAAGCTGGATGTTTACATCTTCCACAATTAGATTGAGTTAATTCGTTGTAGTGCGTCATACAATATGGCTTATCTTGATATTCATAAAACATACTATCATCGAAACGTTTTCCACATTTAAAACAAACAAAGTGCTAATAGGGTATAAGTAAATATATGAATAAAAATTGTTATTAATAACAATATTAATATGCCATAAATTCTATATAATATTTTATTATACACTATATTCCTCTATTGTTACTAACAATATGTATATACATTACATATTACTATTAACAATAGTATAATGCAATATAAATATTTATATATATATATAAATTTTTTTTTTTTAAATTTACCTCAGAGTGGAAATCTCGACCTAAAGCAGTAATACTTGCCCCTATAATTATAATGAGATAAAAAAAATTAATATTAATATAGTATAAAGAAATAATAAAATAAAATTATAATATTTTATATTAATATCTTAAAATTTCAAAAAAAAAAAAAAAAAAAAAAAAATTATTCTTACCAAAAATAGGACGACGACAAGTATAACATACAGGAGCAGTTACAATATCATAATCCTTTTTACAATACAATTTTCCTTCATATTCTTTACAATCAGAAGTCAACAGACAATTACAAATAGTACATGGAAAGTGAAAAGCATGATATCTTACACCTTTAAGAATCAATAATTCTTCAGGTGCAATTGGTTTTTTACATTTACCACAAGCTTCTCTTTTATTTTTTTCCTCTAATTAATATATATATATATTATGTTATGTATAGATATTTAAATATTTAATATTATAATATATAATGATATTAATGAATTAATTTAATTATTTCATTTTTTTTTTTTTTTTTTTTTTTAAATTAAAGTTTTAATTTTGAAGTAGTTTAAAAATATTTAAAATTATAATTTTATATTCATTTTTTATATTAATAATACCTCGAGCTTTAATCATTTCATAACATGGCTTACAGAATGGTTTTCCATTTTTATTAACAAATTTCATATTAGCTAAATAACATCCACATTCTTCACATGTAAAATGATCTGTATGCCATGTCATATTCATAGCATTTAAGTATTTACCTAAAATAATTTGACCACATTTACCACAACGTTTTCTTTTTTATTATATATTTATATATGTTGGGTTAATGGTGTTATTTTTACAATAGTTTATGAATTAATATTATGAATGTAGATAATATAACATGTATTAATTTTTGATGTTATTTCAAAATATATATAAAATGATTTCCATTTTAAAGATTTTTAAAACATTCATTATTTGTATAGTTTTATTAAAAATGATATTATTAAACAAAAACAAAAAATAATAATATTATTAAATTTTAATATTAATAATAATAATATATATACATAGTTAATTAAGAATATTATTATTATTATTATTATTATTATTATTATTATTATTATTATTATTATTATTATTATTATTATTATTATTATTATTATTATTATATATTTAGTTTTTTTAATCAATCAAAATAAATTAATACCCGAATAAAACATTATTATCATATTCGCAAAAAACTCCTTCATCATTTTCAAAGTAAATACCATCAGCGAATGGCATTAAGCATTGTTGACAACTAGAAAAAAAAAAATTTTTTTTTTTATTGTAATCATTAAAATATATATTTATAAATCCATATAAAAAAATTATATTCATCGACAAAAAAACCAGTATTATTTTCAAAATATTTTGTTAATAATTTTTTAAATAAAAAAAATTCATAATAATAGAAAAAAAAATATTAGTAAATATTAGTAGAAATATTTGAATTTGTTATCCACTAATTTATATTTCAATAATTATTAACAAAAGAAAATAAAACTCTTTTTTACTTTTTTAAAAATAAATATATATATATATATATCATTATTATTATTACTAAAAATAAAATATACATACACAAAACAATCTTGATGAAAATAATTTTTATCGGTTGCAAGATAATCATCTCCAACAGTTTCTCTGCATACCGGACAAATTTTTGGTCCAGACGATAGACCATCTTTTGCTGATTCAACAGCAGTTGCCATTTTGTTTTTTTATGGAAAAAAAACTCTTTTATTCTAATAATTATATCAAATATTATTATTTTCTAATTATATAATTAATATTATTTCTTTCTTTTTTTTTTTTTTTAAAAAAAAAAAAAGATTAAGTAAAAAAAAAAAAAAAATTTATTTCATTTAATTTTTCCTCGAAAAATATAAATATTATAATAAAAGTTAAATTGATAAATAAACCTAAATATTTAATAGATTTTTTTATCTTTTACTTTATTTTTATGATTATTATAATTATTTTATAATAAATATAATTACTATTGTAATAGTATCTTTTGAGGAATGTTTAAAATTCTTTTATAAACTTTGAAGTATATTAATGAGTGTATTTCAAAAGATTAGAATAAATAAAAAATAAAAAATGAAAATCAAATAACATAAAACATAAAAATATGTGATAGATAATAAATTAATGTATTTAATAAATTATGTATAACAAATAAAGTTTTTAGCTTTTAAAGTCCGAATCCATGTTGTAATAAAATACTTTAAATAATGATATATATATCAAAAAAAAAAAAAAGTTGTAATGCAAATAATGCTAATATATAAAACGATTTAATAATATTATTTCAATGAATTTGAAATAAGTAGATAGAAAGAACTTTTCAATATGCTTTTTTTTATGTACTTTTTTTTTTCCTAATATAATGTTTAAATTATAAAAGTTCTATCCTTATGAATAATTTTTTGATAAAAATTTAATATAGTCGAAAAGTATAAATATTAATATATATTATAAATATTTAAATTATATATTTTTAAATTATATATAAAAAAATAAAAAATAAAACTTTTATTTTTAATTAAACTATTTTACAAAGCAATTTAATTTATTATTAATTTATTTATTTATTTATTATTTATTTATTTATTATTTATTTATTATTTATTTATTTATTTTTTATTATTTATTTATTTATTTATTTATTATTTATTTATTTATTATTTATTTATTATTTATTTATTTATTTTTTATTATTTATTTATTTATTTATTTATTATTTATTTATTTACTTATTATTTATTTATTTATTTATTTACTTATTATTTATTTATTTATTACTTATTTATTATTAATTTATTTATTAATTATTCATTATTTATTTATTTATATTCAAAATATATATTTATATTTATAATTTTTATGTATATATTTAAAAATAAAAAAATATATTTATATATAATATTTGAATAATAATTTATATTAATTATTATTATTAAATATTATAATTAATAATAATTACTATTATTATAATTTTTTTTTATAATAAAAAAAAATATATATATAGTAAAGAATCACTAAACACATTGTTTAGATTGTATATATAATTTTTTATTTTAATTTTGTTTATTTTTTTTTTATTATAGTAAAAAGAAACAAAAGGTAAAGATAATATATATATATATATTATCTATAAGGAGAAAAAAAAAACAACAATTATATATTCAATGTTGGAATAAAAAGAATAAAAACATTAATAGAATAATTACTAATTGAATCAAATTACAAACATTTTCTTTATTAAAGCATTAAATAATTAATATTAAATATATATTAAGAAGATAAAAATGAAATAAGAAATTTAAAAAATGAAAAAATTATAAAAATCAATAATACGTTTATTAAAAAAAGATATCAGAAGTATTAATATTAATGATTGACCATAGAGCAATATAAAATGAATATTTATTAAAATATTATAACTTCAAATTAATAATAAATGTTAATTATAATTACAACAGAACATAATTATTATTGGCATATAAGCATATAATATATATTTTTTACAATAATGTATTTACATTAGTAATATTGCAATAGTAAAAAAAAAAAAAAAAAAAAAAAAAAGGGGGAATATAGTATATATTTAATATATTACTCATTAAATGGATAAACAATCTTTAATATAAAATAAATATTTATTTAATTATTATATTACAATTATAATAATAATGATATTATTATATCATTGATGTTTAATGTACTAATGTTTTTTTTTTTTTTTTTTTCTTTATTTATATATATTTTTTTTATATATAATGTATCATTTTGTACTTAACAAATATTAATATTATAATAATATATTTAAATATAAATAAATTTTATAATGGTATTAAATTCTTATGAAATAAAATATTGATAATAATCAAAAATAATTTCAAATAATTTTATGTAAAAAGTAATATCCAAAATGTCTGAAAAAATTTCAATGGAAGAAAAGTTAAAAATTGCACATCAATTTATTTTAGAAAGTCCACCTGGTGAATTAAATGATGTATTTAATGGTTAGAATTTATCTTCAGAATTTCAGAATTATCAATATTTAGTTTAATTTTTAATATCATAATAATTATTAGTATTAGTTATAATAAATAGATATTTATATAATGATTTTTTCGCTTATATCTTTCTTAAAAGAAACAATACTTTATATCAATATTTTCTATAAAAAGAAAATGAAAAATAGAAGTAATATTAAATAAAATATCCTTAATAATTATAAAAAATAGATATAATTGTTCTTCTTGATGTTGAAGATTATAAAGATTTATTACCACAATTTGTTAAGAGTTTCCAAGAATACAACAATGCCAATTTCATTCCAGTTGAAATTCCAAATCAACAATCTAAGGTATAATTTACTATCTAATTAATACAAATATTAACTTAACTATAACTATAAATAATAAACGTTTTTATTTTATAGTAAAATTAATACAACTTAATCTTAAATAATAAAAAATATAAATATATTATACATATATATACATTAATTATAACAAGGCAATTATTTCAAAGTTTGGAATGATTGATGACGAACATTACCTCGATCCAAGAAGTGGTAATTCTTTCGCTTTTGATCACTTCCATCAAGTAATTACTATATAAAAAATTTGACAAAAAAAATAAATATAAAGTGATAACCAAATTTCTTAAATTTTACTATTTCATTGTTTTTAATTTTTCTTTTATTTAAAAAAAAAAAAAAAAAAAAAAAAAAATACAATAATACAATAATACAAAAGAAAGTTGATGATGTTCAAAAAATAGATATTGAAGAAAATGAGGAATTTAAGATTCGGTACATATTAATAAATATATATTCAATATAAATCAACATGGAATAAAAATATAAAAAATATTAAAAAAAAAAAAAAAAAAAAGAAAAAAAAAAATTAAATAAATATATTAATAGATATATTATCTTTAATTATTATTATTATTTTTTTTTTTATTATCATTTATCTTTAACGAAAAAAAAAAATAAAAAAAAAAATGAAATAAAAAAAAATTAAAAATTAAATAGTGAAGCTGTTGATAAAGAAATTAAAAAGTATGTTACTGACCATTTCCCAAATGGTGTTAATGCAGTTTATTACAAGGAAAACAAAATGACTATTATTATCACTGCTAATAAATATAACCCAGACAATTTCTGGTAAATATCGCTATATATATATATATAGGGTTATTTCATTATATAATTAAATAAACCTAAAAAAAAAAAAAAAAAAAAAAAAAAAAATCATAAAATCATCGATTTTATATATTATATATCAAAAATTATATATTTACACGAATTTATATATATATTTTATTCATAATTTTTATAGGAATGGTAGATGGCGTTCAATATATCATATTAATACTGAAAATAATGAAGTTACTGGCTACATTAAAAGTAATGTTCACTATTATGAAGATGGTAATGTTCAATTAGAATGGAAGAAAGATACTACCTTTGAATTAAAAAAAGATAAGGTAATTTTTTTTTTTTTTTTTGGAATAGATTTTAATATTTAATATTCATTACAATAAATAAAAAGAAAATAAAATTCTAATTATAATATTTTATATAAATTTGAAATAATATTTTATTTAAAAAAAAAAAAAAAAAAATACTTAAATAAATCCATAATAATAATTTTTTTTTATTTTATAACTTAAATTATTTTCTTTATTATTTATAATTCTATCTCTTTTTTTTTTTTTTTTTTTTTTTTTTTTTTTTTTTTTTTTTTTTTTTTTTTTTTTTTATTAAAAAATAATAATAATTATACAAATAAATAATAAAATTATTATGGAATCCGTTAGAGTGATCCAGATGCTTTTGCTAAAGCAATTGGTAAGGGTATTGAAGAAGTTGAAAGAAATGCTGAAATTTCATTAAAAGAAGCCTATGAAGATCAAGCTAATAATGTCTTAAAGGCTTTAAGAAGAGCTCTTCCAATTACTAAACAAAAGATGGGTAAGTTGAAAAATAGAAAAAAAATAAAAAAATAAAAAAAAAAAATAAAAATAAAAAAATAATATAATATAATTAAAATATAAATAAAAAATAAGGATAATATAAAAATTAATTATAATTAATACTGATATTTAATATATATATAATTCTTTATATATTCTTTGATTCTTAATTATAAATTATAATTATTATTTTTATATCTATTTATCTATTTATACGTTTTATATTTATCATGTACTATATTTATGATGTATATCATATATTATATATCATGTAAAATATATATATATATATATTTTTATACGAATATTTAATTAGACTGGAACCAAATTTCATACTTTAAGTTAGGAAATGAATTAAATCCAAAGAAAGCTTAAATTCGTCTTAATATAATATAATATAAAATAATATATATTTTGCAATTAAAAAAAAAAAAAAAAAAAAAAAAAAAGGAAAAAAAATGTTTTTTTATTTTTTTAAATGAATATATACATTAATAATAATAAATAAATAAATAAATAAATACAATTTTCATATATAAAAGTATTATGAAAAAGAGATAATAGCAATTTTAAAATTTCAAAATAACGTATTAAAATAAGAATAAAAAAAAAAAAAAAAAAAAAAAAAAGATAAATCATCATCATCATTATAATAATAATAATAATAAAAATAATAAAAACAAAATTAAATAAAATAAAAATAATAAAATAAAAAAAAATAAAATCAAAATCAAAATCAAAAAATATATATGTATATATCTATATTATGAAATTAACATTAAAACTTTTTATTTTACAGGAATATTGAAATTACGTTTATTTTTATTTATTTTTATTTTTATTTTTATTATTTTTTATTATTTTTTTTTTTTAAAAAAAAAAAAATCTATATATATATATATATATATATTTAATTATTTTTTATTTTAACTTCAAATAAATTAGTAGGAAAATTTTTTATTAACAACAATTTTCGTTTAAAAATTGAAAGTTAACATTGATTAATACAATAATAATAATAATAATAATAATAATAATAATAATAATAATAATAATAATAATAATAATAATAATAATAATAATAGTAATAGTAATATTCTTTCTATTTATTTCATTTTTTTTTTTTTTAGGTATTATTATAATAATAAAATTATTATAATAAATAAATTATTTTCACCGTAGCCATTTGTATTAAATTTTTTTTTTTTTTTTTTTTTTAATCAATAGCTATTAAAAAAAATGTTTAATCAATTAATTAACATTTAATAATACTATTTAAACTTTTTTTTTTTTTTTTTTTTTCATTATTAATTCAAATATTTTTCAATAATAAATAATTAATGATTATATTTATATATTTTAAAAGAATAATCTTTTGAATAATAATAAAACAACGTTTTCTGATTTGTAATCTTTATTTTATAAAAAAAAAAGTTTTTAATATTTATTAATATTATAAATTTTAATTGTTAATAACAATATTAGAAGTATTAAATCCAATTTTTAAATTATTTATTAATATCAATATTAACATAATCATCATTATTAATTATTATTATTCATTACTATTATTTTTATCATTTTTAATAATTATATATATATATATTATATTATAGTCATATCCATAATTATATATATATATATATATATATATATATATTTTAAAAAAAATGTCATATGAATATCTTTTTTTTTTTAGTATTATTTTTTTTTTAATAATAATAAAATCTATTAATATAAATAACATAAATAAATAATGTAAATTAAAAGAAATAGTATCATATTTTGAATATCTCCAACCTAGATTATAGCCAACATTTCTAATATATTGCATATCTGGATTAAATTTTACATCCGTATAATCATAATCACACCATGTATGATCTTCTCTTTTTTTTTTTTTTTTTTTTTTAAAGATCTTCCTTTCCCTTTAGGATTATTTTGGAATTCTACATGAATGAAAGATGGAAGATTATAGAGACATTCTGAAATACCTCCATCTAATGGATTATAAGAAAATTTTAATTTACTTAAATTAGTTAGATTACATAACTTTTATGTGATTTCTTTAATAATTTATTCTTTAAACTTTAATTTTTCTAAATTTTTTTTTAACGAATAAATAAATTCTGATAATCTCTCTAAAATTCTTTTCATTACAACTAATTGTGAAGTTTTTAGATTTTATAAAATATTTAATTGATTCATTTCGTCATTTGAAATAATATCTCTTTAAAAACTTATATTTAATAGATCAGACTGAGTTAGAGAAGCAAGAAATGAAAGAACTATATCAATGTTGTTAATATATATATATATATATATATATATATATATTTTTTTTTTAATAAAATTGGGAAATGCTAATTGCTTTTTAAACATAATATCTGGAAGTATTAATTTTTTCTAATGTATTGGGAAAATTTTATGGTTTTGTAAATATTAAGTCTGTACCAGAATTATTAATACCCGAATTTTTAAAAACTTATTCAACTGATTTATTTTTGATGATGAATAGATATAAATCTATCGTTTTTTTTTTATTTTTTTCTTTTTAAATAATAGATTCTTATTATATTATTTATATTATAATATAATTATGCTATTTCATATATTATTATATAATATGAATTGTAATATTATATCATCAAAATATCATTTAAATATTATAAAATAATATAATAAATAATATAAATAATATAAAACAATTTTTTTTTATTTTTAATTTTTAAGCATATATATATTTCAATAATAATAATAATAATAAATTCTAAATTTAGAGTAGTTCCAGAGTATTAAAAAAATTTTTTTAAGAATTTCTTCAATTAAGGAATCATTAATTGATGTACTATTTAAATAATAATAATTATAATCAGCTAAAAATAGAATTAATTTTTATATTTATATATTAGGTAGTTGAATAAAAAAAATATATAAATATAAATTTCTTTTAAAATAAATAAATGAATAAAAAAAAGAAAAAATTACATTTATTTTAATTTTCAGAATAACTCAAACTAACATCATCAACTATTTTTCATTTATAAAAGTTTCAATTTCATCACAATCATTTGGAATTGTAACACTTTATTATATGGATAGATTTAAAGCAAAGATTAATCGTTTAAATATTTTTTGATACCTTTTATAATTTTTTTATTTTTATATATTTTTCCAAATATATATTTAATGAATTTATTTATTTTATTACAAATTACTAATTACTAATTCTAATTACTAACTACTAAATTAGAAGAGATAAATCATATAAGAAAACATTTAAACACTAATTCCCTAATTCTAATATGGTTCTTATTTATGTATGTGTATATTCAAGTGTCATTAATCTTGAATATCCTAATTATACTAAATTACTAAATTACTAAATTACTAAATTACTAAACTACTAAGTTGTTAAGTTACTAAATTACTAAATTACTAAGTCACTAAATTTCCTAATTAATCAAGTCTTCTAAATTTTTACACAAAATTAGTGAATCAAATGAGACTCTTAATCTGATAAAAATCTCAATATTTTTTTATTTATTCACTTTATTTATTTGAAGCAAAAGAGTTTTTTTTTTAAGAATACATAATTTAATGATATTTGTACATATAAAATACCTTAGATGGATCATACATATTTCAATATATTAAATACATGTTTTCATATTAACTATATAAAAAAAGTATATAAAAATAAAAATTTTTTGAAACTATATTCATAAAATTATATAAACTATATAATATATCCTATTTACATAATATAAAATTTTTTTTATTATTATTTTTATATAAATTTAACATCAAATAAATTTGTTTTTTATTTTATTTTGTATAAATAAATATATATTCAATGAATATAATCAAACGATTTGTTTAAACTTTAAATAAAAAACTACAACAAATATAAAATTTTAATTAATATAAATTAAAATTTATTTTTAAAAATATAAATATTTTATATATATAATTAAAGAAATAACAGCCAATAAAATTGCATTATAATCATTAATTTTTTTTTTTTTTTTTTTTTTTTTTGGTCAAAACTCATCTTCACTAAATTTTAATTATGGTTACACAATTTTATATGTTATATCAAAAATAAATAAATTATTCATTATATAAAATGTATATGCTGAATATATGAATAAAAAAAAAAGTTTCTTAATTTTTCAATACCACCACGTAAAAAAAAAAAAAAAAAAAAAAAAAAAAAATTATATTTATATAATAAATATATTTTATTTATAAGCATGAAAAATAAATTAATAGAATTAAATATATAAGCTATTTATTATTATTATTATTATTAATTACATTTTTAAAAACAAAATAAAATAATAAAAAAAAAAAAAAATTAAAACAGCTTGTTCTTATGCTAGTGTAAAATGGGTATGATACTTCTTGTAATATTGTTAATCCATCTTAATCCTTATATTATATTTCATTATAATTTAATATATAAAGTGGATTGCAATAAATAGTTGTGATGTTATAAATGAAAAAAAAAAAATTCATGGAGTATATCTAATCAATACATTTATTGCTCAAGTGGTCACTTTTAAAGAAAACGAAAGATGTTATTTCAACTTGAAAATTAACTTTTTTAGCTTTATATCAATGTTTCTTATAATCATACTTACTGTTACAGTTAAAGATATTATTACCAATTGTTATGCTCTTACTTGGATTTGGTACAAATAGTGAAATAGTATTAACAAAAAATTACATCTGGTCATATTGTCCCTCAAAAATAAATTAAGTATTAATGTCTCATTTCTTTAAAAAATAATTTAATTATACTTTATCTGTTAGTACAATAGATCCTTTGGTTAGTTCTCCTTAATAATAATAATAATAATAATAATAATAATAATAAAAATAAAAAATAAAAAATAAAGTATAAAAAATAATATTATATATATTAAAAATATTTAAATGATTTATTTTTTTTATCTGTTTTTATTTTCAATTTTTATTACTTTATTTATATATATATATATACATAATATAATAATAACAATAAATAATAATAATAACTAAACAAATATATATATATATATATATTTTATAAATTATTAAAAATATAATTACATTATATAAATAAAATGATGATGTTTTTATTCTTATTATTACCGAGTAATTAATAAAACTTTTAATAGAAAATAAAAATTATATAGTTGTCAATGTGATGTTTTTACATTGATAGCAGGTAATATCTATAGTTAAATTTAATAAATATATATATTAATAGGGATAAAAAAATCACCAGTAAAGTAATAGAAAAATAAAATAAAAATAAAAAAAAAAAAAGAAGGAAATAAATCTATAATAATATTTTCATGCATAAAATGTTTAATATATTTCCTTATTAATAAAATAAAAGCTATAACTCTGCTGATATTAATGTTAATATTAATACGAAAAAAAAAAATAAAAACCTTTTTTATAATATTAAAAAGCGTATATATTAAAAATAATATAAGAAATAAATAAATAAATAAATAAATAAATAAATAAAAGCATTTATTTGTTTAATACAATTACTTATCATAGCTAGACCATTTTTTATGTACCATTAATAGTGCTATCATTAAAAATGTTACTAATAACACAGGAAAATTATATAATTGTATTAATAATTAATCTATATCATTATTGATCTATTATATGTTAATAATTATTAAGTAATAATTAATAATAAAAAATATATATTCATAAAATTTTGTTCTGATTATTTAAAAATAAATAAGTATCTAGTTATGTTATACCAGTAACTTTAAAAATAAAAGCACATTATTTGAAACAGCTCATTCTCATTTCAAATTCATATTTTTTTTTTTTTTAATCATAATATAAAAATAAAGATTAATAAATAAATAGATGAAAGTTTAAATTAATTTATTATACAGTTAATTATAATAATAACCATTTTTCTATATTAACAAATAATTAAATTAATAAATAATTAGTAGAAATAATAATTATAATTATTATTATTAATTAATAAACCTTTAATTTTTATATATATACATATATTTTAAATAAGAGTTTTTTATATTTTATATCTTTTTAAAAAAATATTAATAATAATAATAATAAAAGTAATAGTAATTACTATTATTAATAGATAATAATATTAATAATAATGATAAAAGTAGTAATAATTATAATTATCACAATAACAATAGATGATAATAATAATAATAATAGATAATAAGTAATAATAATAATAATAATAATAATAATAATAATAATTATAATAATAATAATAATAATAATAATAATAATAATAATAATAATAATAATAATAACAAATTAACTAGTAGGGGATAAATACTATTGTTTTTTTGCTGAATTTAAATAATTCTTTCGAATGTCATTAAAATTAAAATTTTATTTATTTTATTGTTTAATCTAATATAGAAAAATCTTTAAATAAAAAAACTTTGATTTTTATTACTTAAATAATTCTTTAATAGATTAAATAAAAAATTATGTTACATTTTTATTACTTAAATAATTCTTTAATAGATTAAATAAAAAATTATGTTACAACTGTAAATTTACTTTTCATTTTAATTCATAAAAATGTTAGTAATTATTTGATATGTAGATTAATCATTATTATTATAGAATTATCTAATCAATACTAAATTAATTAGTCTATCACATTTTTTTTTTTTTTTAAAGGAAAAACTCATATATAATGAAAGTTAATTTCTTAATTTTTATTTTAAAATTTATTATTAAATAATAAATAATAAATAAATAATAAATAAATAATAATTGAATAATAATAAAATGAGTATTTATTAAAACATAACAAAGAATAATAAATAATAATTGAATAATTGGAATAATAATTCAAATCTATTTTTATTATATAATAATATACATGAAATATAATAAAATTTATATTGTTAATTTCTATACTCCAACATAAAAATTTATCATATGAAAAATAAAAAAAAAAAATTAATTTTTATTATAATTAAAATTTTAAAAATTATAATATTATTATAAAATTATTAAAAATGTTCCTGAATTTATTTTGAAGTGAAATATCATATGCAAAAAAAAAAAAAAAAAAAAAAAATGCTTGATTGTTCATAGTAATGCCTTGAATTTTTTCATATTAAATTTCTTTTTTAACTTTTTTTTTTTTATTTTTATTTATTCATTAAAATTGTTATTTCTCATTAACTCAAATAAAATAAAATTTATTTTATTCATTTTAACTTCTTTTATTCCTTTTTTAATAACATTTTTTTTTTTTTTGATAAAAAGAAAAAAAGGCATTTAAAGGAATATTCCTAATCCCAAATTTATTCATCATTTACTCTAATTTGCAAATTTTTAATATATATCTGAATTAGTTTAACTTTTCTTTTATAATACTAATAATAAAAATTAATATGATATTAATAATAATAATAATTTTTTTTAAGGAGTTGACTATAATAAAAATAAAACAACAAACAATATAAATATAATAGTAATAAATAATAAATTATTGAATATTAAATATTAAATAATAATTAATAATTAATAATTAAATAATAATTAAATAATAATTAAATAATAATTAAATAATAATTAAATAATAAATAATAAATAATAAATAATAAATAATAAATAATAAATAATAAATAATAAATAATAAATAATAAATAATAAATAATAAATAATAGATAATAAATAATAGATAATAAATAAGTGAATAATTAAATAATAAATAATAAATAATTAAATAATAAATAATAAATAATAAATAATAAATAATAAATAATAAATAATAAATAATAAATAATAAATAATAAATAATAAATAATAAATAATAATAAATTATAATAATAATTATATTAATAATATTTTTTTTTTAAAAAAAAAAGTTAAACTTTTTATTTATTTTAATTAAATGGGGACTTAATTTAAAACACATTTTTTTTTTTTTTTTTTAATTTGATCTTAATAAATTTTTATATTTATTGGTATATATAATAACATAGACTAATGAATTGAACTTGTCTAAGAGGATTACAGTGTCCAGCTCCTCTGGGATGGCAAGGAGGTGACCTATAGGGGGCTCTGCTTTCCCGCGAGGATCACGTAGAGAACTTCTATAATGGAGTTTCTTTGCTTATGGGGGATTGCGAGCGTCGATGCCGTATCGGTTTAGCAGTTAATCATACACCCATATCAACATATGGGGGACATAAGTCTTCAGTCTATAAAAAAAAAAAATAATGAATTGAACATAAGAACAAATGTTTACTAATTCTTTCTAGTTTTGTTTTCTACGGTTTGTCTTTTTTCTGTTAGAATATTTATATATAAATATAAAATATAATATAAATGGTTGTATATTATAGATTTATAAGATCTTTGATGAAAGGATTATATATATATATAATTTAAATATAAATTTCAAAGAACAAATAAAATTGGATTACTTTAAAATATTTATTTAGGTATATTTTATATTTTTTTAATTTCAATTTTTTTTTATTTTTAATTTATTAATATAAAATTCTGGTTATGTCACAAATAATTTAGAGTTGATAAATATAATATAATATTTAATATATCAATGAGATAACTTTTTTCTGGAATAACCATTCTAAACTATTTAATTTTATTTATATTCTTTGTTTGTTTTGATTAGAATAATTAATTTTATTTATATCCTTTGCTTGCATTGATTAGAATAATTAATTTTATTTATATCCTGCTTGCATTGATTAAAATAATTAAAACATCTTTTTCTTCATTTTTATTCAAACTTTAAAAATTATTTAAAATAATTTTTTTACTTTTATTTATTTCATCCATTTATTTATATATTTATTTATATATCAATTCCATTCATTGGTAAGGAAACGAAACCTTTCCATATATTGTAATATATTAATAAAATATAGCCTATATACTAATATATTCTATTCTGCTATATATTTATACTATTAAATCAAAAACTATATTTTTTAATAAATCATCCTTTTTTTTAAATTAATAGATATGTAAAATATAGTAATATATAAAATAATATATTGTACTAATATATTTCAATGTATTTAAATATATAGTGACAATTGATGACTTCATTAAATAAATTTTTTATTATTTAAACTTTTTTTTAATTCTTAATTAAGAAATATCAACAATGATATTTCTCTCTTACTATATTTATCCTAAAAATACTAAATTAAATTAAATAAATGGATAACTAAATAAATAAAATAAATGTATAAAATAAATAAATAACTAAAGAAATAACTATATAAAATAAATGGATAAAATAAATAAATAACTAAAGAAATAACTAAAAAAATAACTAAAGAAATAAATATTATAATGAAGTAATATGTTATTTTTACTTTGTAATAATACTATTGTTCAAATAACTATGACTTATTATAATAATTTTATATATATTTAATGATTATGAAATATAATTTTTTTCTTAAATAATAGTGTAAATATATAATAAAAATTAGACTATTATTCATAGCTATAATTATTTCGTTATTATTGTTTGTAAATTTTATTTATTAATATTATTATTTATTAATATAATCATTATTTATTAATATAATCATTATTTATTAATATAATCATTAATTATTAATATAATTATAAAACCAAAAAGTAAAAAAAAAAATTATTTCAAAATTATTCATGTATAATCATTAATAATAATATTTCTATTACAAATGAACTCCTTTAATAATTAAATGTTAATTATTATATAATTAATTATTATTAAACTATAATTCATATTTAATTATAAAATATATTAATTTTTATATTTAATAGTTTATTCTTTAATATTAAATATTTCATATTTCATATTTGGTTTTGAATATTTAAATTTTTAAAAATTTAATAATATTTAAAATTTAATATTTAATTTTTAATAATTAATATTTGGTATTTAATATTTAATATTTAATTTTTAATAATTAATATTTGGTATTTAATATTTAATATTTAATATTTAATATTTAATATTTAATATTTAATATTTAATATTTAATATTTGGTATTTAATATTTAATATTTAATAATTAATAGTAAATAAGTAAATAGTTTATATTTAATATTTATTAATTAGTATTATTATTATTTATTATTTTATCTTATTAGTTGATTTCTTTTTATATTTATTTGAAATATTTATTTATTTTTTAATTTATTTATATTAATAATCAACTTTATTAATTATTATTTCTAAATATATATATAGATACATTATATTTTAATATTATATATAGATATATATCATTTATATTTCGAATTGTTATATTGAAAAATGTTTAATTAATGTTTAAAGATTAATAAAATAATTTAAAATATTAATCATTATTTTTTTACTTTTTTTTTTATTTTTATTTTTTTTTTTTATTTATAATTAATATCAATATAAAAGCTTCATTTATAAAATTATTATAAAAAATAAAAGAGAATTAAATGGAAAGAAAAACGAAAAATTAAATAAAAAAAAATATATTATGCTCAAAATTATAAATGGAAATAAGTTCATTATAAGATAATTAAAAACATAGTACATAATATACTGAATACAAAAACATAAAAATTATAGTACATAATACACTAAAATCATTACAATATATAAATAATAAGCATAAAACACAAAATTCAAAAAAAATAAAAAAATAATAATATCAAAAAGTAATATTCTTTGAATTTGAAAATTGAAATATTCAATTATAAAACTCTAATTAATTATTATAATAAACATTATATATCAAATTATAAAAAGTATTATCTATCATATGTATATATATTTTAAATTAGGGAGATAATAATTAAAGTTTTACCATATATATTAAGGTTAAAATCAATAGTATATATCATAATAAGAGCAATTATGGAAAAATTAAAATAAAGATAAATAATAGTAGTTATAATACTAATAAATTATAGAAATAACATAATAATATTCTTGAAGATTGATATTAATTATTTTTCAAAGTGTGTATTTTATAAAATTTCAATAAAATATTAATCCTATCAAATCTTAACTTTTAATTAAATATAAAAATTGATTTTTTATTTTTTTTTTAAAATTAGGAGTAACTTATATAAACTAAAAAAAGTATTGCTTAAAAATATTCTGGAATATTTTCTCTAACAACAAAAAAAAGAAAAAAAAAAAGAAAAACAAAAAGAAAAAAAAAAGAAAAAAAAAAATAACAATATTATTGAAAAAATATATACACACAAATAATATAAATAATATATATTTTATATATTTATTACTTTTATTATTTAAATATATAAAATATTTATTTAATATAGAAATTCAGATAAAAACATTTCAAATTACTATTTATTTATTTATTTATTTATTATTTTTTTTAATATTTTGAATTATTCAATAAAATATTATTGAAATTTATTTATTAATAATTATAAATTTATTAACTTTCTCAAAATTTATAAATACTCAACCAAACAAATAAATTTATAAACTTTTTCGAAATTTTTAAATAGTTAGACTGACAAACAAATAAACTAATATTCAGTTTAAAAGATAATAAACATAAATTTCAATTAATGAAATTAATTTATAATTAAGTAATTGCCTTTTTACTTTTATAAGCAGTATTATATAAAAAGAAAAAGTGCAAATAATTATAGAAATAATAAAATAACAAAATAATTTAAAAAAAAAAAAATTACATTTTTAATTTTACAATTTTTACAATAAAAAAACATGAAGACTTCAAAAAGTACGAAAAAATCCTCAACAACTAAAAAGATGTCAGTGTACTCAATGGTACCTACACTTTTTATTCTTGAACGTCCCTACTCTTTAAGAAATAATAAGCTTCATCCATTAGCAGAATGCTATAATGCACCAAGTGATAGTAACGAAATGGTAGATAGAAAATTAAATAAATCAAGTAGTATTGAAGACCTTCTGGGTGATTCTGAACACTCTAGTTATAATCTTACAATAACTTCAAATAATGATGAAATATCATCTAATATTGGAAAAATTGACGGACATTTAAAAAGAAATTGTGGTTTGGAACTTAAAAGTAATAATAGAAAAAAAAAAAATTAATATAAAAGTATTTTTAATTTATTAATATATTGAGTTAATTATATTAATATATTAATATATTAATATATATTATTTTTTTTTTTTATTTTTTATTTATATTTATATATATATATTTATATTTTATATTTTATTTATTATTATATAAATATCATAAATTATATTTTTTATCTATTATCATCACTATCATCATAAATATCATTAATATTATTACGATATTTCGTATAATTTAATATATAATTTATTTAATTTTAATTATCATAAAAATATTCTATTATAAAATTTATTATCTATTATGTTTTATTTATCATTATTATTATAATTATTATTCGTTAATTATAACATCAATTGATCATTATAATATTAAGTGGATGAAAGTAAAGAAGAATTAGAAATTAATATGAAATTTGCAACTAGATGTTTAATTAGTTCATTAAATGTTGAATTTTTTACAACTGTTGGAAAACCAAGAAAATTGTATACCCCTCGTTCTGCTAAATCATCAAGAGAATTTCAAAGAGTTATGATACAGGAAGAATCCGAAGTAGATACAAATAATATAACAAATGATTTTAAGGAAGCAGTTAAAACAGAAAATAAAAAGAGAAGTAGTCGAGTTCCAACTATAGATACTGATGATGATTTAGAAAATATAGATGAATTAAACAAAAATTTTAATTCTATTGATGATCGTTTTAAAGATAAAAATTTTGATAAAAATTATGAATCAGATTCTGATAGTAAACCCTCAACAGATGAAAAAGTATTCCTATCATTAAATGATATAAAAAATGCAGATGAGACCGCAGAAGTAGAGGATACCATAAGTGAACTAAGAAATAGTAATAACAATGATAATTGTCAACCCTTCCCTTCCTTAAGTCAAGTAACCATATTACCTAGTGTACCACCAAATACACCAACTACACCAACAAATCCTACTTCATCGGAAAGTGATACATTAACTCCCAATCCTAATCCTTCAATTATTAGTACCCCAAATAAACAAACCAGCTCTTCCTCCTCTGAAACTAAATCAATCCTAGAGAATAATAATGTTACTCCTCTACAGAAAAAACGTGGTGGTAGAAAAGGTAGAAGTAGATCTATTAGTAGTCCACCACCACCATTCCCTGATTTAAATACCTCTTTAAATGTACCCTCTAATCAAGATTCTAGTAATGAAGTCCTTTGTCATCTTCGTGATATTGATGTTCAAATTTCATATATTAAGGGTAATTCCTCATATACAGTAAGTTTATTTATTTATTTATTTTTTTTTAATATTAATTAAATCAATATTAGATTATATTTAATAAAATGAGTTGTTTGTAATATAATAATAATAATAACGATAATAATAATAATAATAATAATAATAATAATAATAATAATAATAATAATAATAATAATAATAATAATAATAATAATAATAATAATAATAATAATAATAATAATAATAATAATAATAATAATAAAAATCAAATTGATTAATTAGTTATATATATTATTATTTTTTATAATTATTAATTATTTTAAATAATATTATTATTAATAATTTTTGTTATATAGCCTAAAATTACACAAGTATCGAGAAATTTAATGAATTATGATAATAAAAATGCAGCAATGAAAGATAAAGAAGCCAAAATATTAATTTATGAATTTCGTGTGATTGGCATAGCTGATGGTGTTAATATTAAAATTAAAAAGATTTTAGATCCATTATCAGAACAGGTAAATAAAAAAAAAAAAAAAAAAAAAAAAAAATTTTTTTTTAATAAACTATCTTTAATTAATAATTATAGATATGTGACATATAATAATAATTTAATTCATATTGAAAGATGTACTTATTTTTATTTTTTTAAATTACTTTTAAATTATTTTTATTGTTATTATCATTATCACTATTTTTTATTTTTTCATATTTATAAATTATGATATATTTTAGACAAGATTGAATCTTGATCCATTAAAATTAATTAGAATTGCTGGTGTAAATGTATATGCTTCACCACAACCAAAGATGGTTATGCCATTAATGAATATGGTTACCTATTTAGAAGTATGAATTCTGAATATACGAATATTCTTAATATGATTTTATTAAATTTAAATTTAAATTTATTAATTTTTAATAATAATAAATAATAAATAATAAATAATAAATAATAATAATAATATTATTATTAATAATAATAAAAATAAATTTTAATTAAAATTTTATTTACTTATTATTTTTTCTTTTTGAAGATCAATAATCATCCAAAGGTGGATATAATTGATGCTCATATATTATTAGGGTTAGCATTACATTCATCCCATAAAAGTGTTCAAGCTATTGAAATAATAAATAAAGCTTTGGTAAGTTATTCTTTAGTAATATTGATTATATGTATATTTTTATTTTAGTAATCGATAAATTCACTAATTTTTTTTTTTTTTTTTTTTAATATATATATATATATTTATTATCTAAATAGAATATTATAAAATATTTATTAACCTCAGGAGAAATATTTAAACAATCCAATATAACCTTCCATAGTCATATACCTCAAACTTCATATACCATCATTTCTAAATCTGAAATATTTTTATATGTATGTATACTTATGTAATCATCTATATTTATTGAAATATATTTAATATATATTAATATATTTTTATAATATAATTTTATATATTAAAATATATATATATTTTCCCTTTTTTTTTTTTTTTCTTTGGTAATAATAATATTATTATTTTGTTTTATTACTATATTATATATATCAATTTTTTTTTTTGTTAATAGATATTGGCTCGTATGGCAAAATTAGAATCATTAATTGCAGAAATGGAATATGTTAGAACGAGAGAAAATGAATCCATTCCTCATTTTATTGAAATTTCAAGATTATGGAAATATTATATAAGAGCTCAAGATATTGATGATCAAGAGAGAATTGATGAAATCATTGATGAAATATTTAAAACTCAAAAAGAATCAAATCCACTCCTAAGTAGATTATCAAGCCCAGCTGAAGTAATATTTAATTTACATAATTTACCAGATTTCTTTTTATTCGTATTAAATGATAATCGTGACCCAGCTATCTACTTTAGATCTATGAGTTTAAGTGCTATACAATTTATTATTGATACATCTGGATGCAGGTAAAAAAAAAAAAAAAAAAAAAAAAAAAAAAATTTTTTTTTAATGAAAATTAATATAAATATAAATATTTAATATATAAAATTTTTTATTTAAAAAAAAATTTATTTATTATTTATTTGAAGTAAATAATTTTACTAATTAATTATATATATGTAATTTATATTTATTATATTAATATTAATGTTTATATTAATATTAATATTAATATTTTAATTATATTATTTTATTATTATTATTTTATTATTATTATTATTATTATTATTATTATTATTTTTTAATTATTTAAAGTGTGGGTTCAGAGTATTCTAAAATTTGTCAACATTTATTCTTAAATTATTCTTTATGGGATGATAATCAACAATTAAATGATCAATCTTCAGATTTTGAAGAAGGTAGTAATCGTAGAAGTATAGAAAATACTCCACTCAGTATGACTTTTGAACGTGGAGGTTGGATTAATCAACTTTTCTACGTATTGGAATCTTGTTATAAACTTATACCAGAATTCTCTAATGAAGTTTTAAGAGAATTTATTGAGGAATGGGCTTTCCCTGCTGCAGTGGCATTAAATCGTACTCAAGGAGTAAAATATCAAAAACCTTTTAATATATAAATATATAGATATATAAATAGATAAATATATTTTTTAATTTTTATAATATTTATAATTCATATTATTATTAATTAAATATGTATAAATATATATATACCTTAATTTTATATTAATAATATTATATATAATTTTAATACTTATTTATTTATTTATTTTTTATTTTATATTATTTTATATTATTTAATATTATTTTATATTATTTTATATTATTTTATATTATTTTTTTATTTTAATTTTAATTTTAATTTTATGTAAAATAAATCTTTATCTAGGCTATTATTCAACTGTATAGGTTTTTATGTTCTGCTTTCCTTAATATTGAAGGTTATGATATTTTAATTTCAAATCCATTTTTAGATGCAGTTATTAGTGATTTAATTGGTAATGGTACTTTAAGTATCGCTGCTGGAAGATTCTGGGCTGTTTTGGTTGAAAAGACTTTAAATATCCTTTATATATATATATGTATTAATAAATTATAAAAATAAAATACAAAAAAATTATTATTATTATTATTATTATTATTATTATTATTATTATTATTTAATTATTATTATTATTATTATTTATTTTATTTTATTTTATTATTATTATTTTAATTTATTATATTTTATTTTTTTTAAAAAAAAAAAAAAAAATTAATCCTTAACCGATATGTTTACCTGTTATAGAAAAGCATAATACTGGTTTAATTCTTAAATATGTTACTGATAGAATTTGTCAAATGTTAAGTGATGAAACCAGTGTGATTGAAGGTGAAATTTGTCTTCTCTTAGATATTATTTGTCGTATTGCAAGTAAAGTTAAAAATATTGAGGATGATCCATTGAAGGATGAAATTGCTTGTAGTTTTGTTAACGTATCCGGTGTACTATTGGACACTTTTGAAATAAGTGTAAGTCATCTTATGAGAGAGAGGAGACGGAGAGAAAATATATATATATAAATAATCAAATAATGTTTTTTTTTTTTTTAAAAAAAAAACATAAAAAAAAAAAAAAAAAAAAAAAAAAAAAAAAAAAAAAAAAACATTTTTTAAATAATTATTATTAATTATTATTTTATTTTGTAATTTTTTATTTTTTTTTTTTATTAAAAAAAAAAAAAAAAAAAAAAAATTTAGATTATTGATAGATATCCAGATATGTTTGTTACACTTTGGCAAACCTTTAGATTATCTGTTGAAATTATACCTCAAAACTTTAAAGGTGTTGTTGCTAAAGCCATCGCATCAGTTATTCGTACTTTTACAAAAAAATTAAATGGTATATATATATATATTTATATATTTATTTATAAATCTTTTAATTTAAATATCTTTATATATATTTTAAATATATAAATATTTTAATTTAAATATCTTTATATTTATATATTTTATTTAATTAAAATAAAAAAAAATATAAAAATAAAAAATAATAATAAATAAATAAATTTTTTTAAATGGTTTAACTTAAAAAAATCTTTTTATGAAATAATTGTTAATTATTTAAAAAAAAAAAAAAAATTTAGATCGTGCTCCAACGGCTAAAGCAACGAAAGCTTTATATAATATCTTACGTTATATTCAACCAGATGATCAAATTATATCTTTAGCTATCGAATTTTTACCACCCTTCTGTAGAGTATGTTATTCTTTATAATAATAATAATAATAATAATAATAATAATAATAATAATAATAATAATAATAATAATAATAATAATAATAATAATAATAATAATAATAATAATAATAATAATAATAATAATAATAATAATAATAATAATAATAATAATAATAATAATAATAATAATAATAATAATAATAATAATAATAATAATAATAATAATAATAATAATAATAATAATAATAATAATAATAATAATAATAATAATAATAATAATAATAATAATAATAATAATAATAATAATAATAATAATAATAATAATAATAATAATAATAATAATAATAATAATAATAATAATAATAATAATAATAATAATAATAATAATAATAATAATAATAATAATAATAATAATAATAATAATAATAATAATAATAATAATAATAATAATAATAATAATAATAATAATAATAATAATAATAATAATAATAATAATAATAATAATAATAATAATAATAATAATAATAATAATAATAATAATAATAATAATAATAATAATAATAATAATAATAATAATAATAATAATAATAATAATAATAATAATAATAATAATAATAATAATAATAATAATAATAATAATAATAATAATAATAATAATAATAATAATAATAATAATAATAATAATAATAATAATAATAATAATAATAATAATAATAATAATAATAATAATAATAATAATAATAATAATAATAATAATAATAATAATAATAATAATAATAATAATAATAATAATAATAATAATAATAATAATAATAATAATACATATATTATTATTATTATTATTATTAATTAATTAATTAATTAATTATATATATATATATATAATAAACAATAATTTTTTTTTCTTAATTTAAAAATTGATTAATTCTTTTTTTTTTTTTTTTTTAATTATAGTCCATACCTCATAGTGTTGATAGTCATCAGTTGGATGTATTAAGAGAATTAATTATCATTAGTTCTAAGGCTATAAAGGATAGAATTATCATGGAAGAAATAATTAATGCCTTATTCGATAAATTCACCGTTCGTAGTGAAAATTTTGAAAGAACCTTGAGATTCTTAGCTGCACTTACCATGACAAGACTAACACAAACCGGTATAGGTGAAAATAATAAACCAATCTGGAAATTTGAATGGCTTGAATGGGTTTTAGAAATTTGTTTATTTGAAAATTTAATTCCAGAAGGAGGTAAAAAAAAAAATAAAAAAAATAAAAAAATAAAAATAATAATAAAATAAATGAAATAAATAAGAAATAATAATAATAATAGTAATAATAATAAATAATAATAATGTATATATATATATAATATTTAAAATAAAATACTTTTTTTTTTTTTTTTTTTTTTATTTTTATTAATTATATATATTATTTTTAAATAATCATATAGTATTTTCACTTGACACGGTAAATGATACCAAAGAATTAGAAACAACTAATCAATTATTTATAGAAAAATTAAAATATTTGCAAGCATTAATTTCCATATTGAAACCTTATCATGTTAAATTAAACTTCGATAATATTAATTTGGAATCCTCCTTTATAACTCGATACAATGATATTGCTGGATGTTGTTACCTATTATTAGGTCATCCTGATATTCAAGTAGTCTGTTTAGCTTATGAAATTATGGTTGGAATATCCACAAATATTATTAAAATTAATTCTATTCGTAATTATCCAAATGAAAAGTATGTATTTTAATTATATACATATATATCAATATTTAAAATAAATTTTCTTTAAATATAAAAATAATAATAATAATAATAATAATAAAAAAAAAAAAAAAAAAAAAAAAAAAAAAAAAAGTTATTTAATTTTTTATAATAATTTTTATTAATAATAAATTATTATTACATATTTTTATTTTGTAATCATCTTATTTACAACAAAATATATATAAAAAAAAAGTCTTCTTAATGTATTAGAATATTATCCTTCCTTCTTAATAAAAACTTTAAAAAGATTCCTTCATGATAAGGAGATGGTTCTTTCATGTTTAAGTGCTATCATTTGGATGTATCAAGTAAAGTTTAAACAAATTTTTTTTTTTTTTTTTTTTTTTTACAATATTAACAATTATTAATTTTATTAATATAAAATAAAATAAAATAAAAATAAAATATTTATGATTTATATATTATTAATATATTAATAAACATATATATAATATATATATATATATATATTTATTTTTCTAATCAATTATAGACTCTTGGTGAAATAGAATTAACTGATGAAGAATATGCTAAAATATACCCTGAAACCTTATGGGATGTTTGCATTAATGTATTAAAGAGTCCTTTCCGAGAAACTTCCCAAAGATCAATTGATTTAATCAGTGTTATATTTAATTTCATTAATATACAGGTATTTATTATATATATTATATATACTATATATACTATATATATTATATATATTATATATATATCATATATTATTATATTATTATTATTATTATAATAAATTTTTTATTAAAAAAAAAAAAAAAAAAAAAAAAAAAAAAAAAAAACTAATATTCAATTATTAAAAATATTATTTATTAATTTATTCATTTCATTCATTCATATATATATTTGTATATTTATTTATTAAAAGTTATTATCTACAAGAGGATGGAAAGGAATCAATGTTATTTTGTTATATTTACTTAATCATGGTTCATGGAAAAGACGTTTAACCGGTATTAAATTATTATACATTTTGGCAAGAAGATGGCCAACGTATATTCATCCTCATGAAGATCTCATTGAAAGAACTAAGGAAGCACATGAAAAAGTGATTGTACTACAAGGTAAAGTTTTTTTTTTTTTTTTTTTTTTTCCTCATAAAAAAAAAAAATATATATATATATATATATATAATATAAAATATATATATTTATAAATAAATAAATAAAAATCAAAGAATTATTAAAAGAAAAAAAAAAAAAAATAAAAACAAAACTAATTAATTAATAATTAATTTATTAAAATAATATTTATATATTTTTATATATTTTTATTATTTTATTTTATTTTTCTAATT
>JACVTC010000031.1:702500-732500 GCA_016946835.1 Neocallimastix lanati (nom. inval.) | reverse complement strand
AGCCTAAATAAAGTGTATTAATTACAGTTTTCTGCAATTCCGGCGATAATTGATGGTTATCCTTTCTTAAGTGGCTTCTAAAATGAAAGGAATTTTGTATAAAATATTGACAAAAACAAATAATAAAAATAAGAAAATAAAAAAATTAAAAGTAATAATAATAAATAATAAATAATAAATAATAAATAATAAAAAATAAATAATAAATAATAAATAATAAATAATAAATAATTGAATAATAAATAATAAATAATAAATAATAAATAATTGAATAATTGAATAATAAATAATAAATAATAAATAATAAATAATAAATAATAAATAATGAATAATGAATAATTGAATAATAAATAATAAATAATAAATAAAATAATAAATAATAAATAATAAATAATAAATAATAAATAATAAATAATAAATAATAAATAATAAATAATAAATAATAAATAATAAATAATAAATAATAAATAATAAATAATTAAAAGAGTATTTATTAATAAATAATAAATAATAAATAATAAATAATAAATAATAAATAATAAATAATAAATAATAAATAATAAATAATAAATAATAAATAATAAATAATAAATAATTAAAAGAGTATTTATTAATAAATAATAAATAATAAATAATAAATAATAAATAATAAATAATAAATAATAAATAATAAATAATAAATAATAAATAATAAATAATAAATAATAAATAATAAATAATAAAATAAATAATAAATAATAAATAATAAATAATAAATAATTAAATAATTAATTGAATAATAAAAATGAAGTAATATTAATTAAAATTAATATATTTTTGATCTCCCCTTTTAATTAGTTATTTGTTAAAGTAAAAATGTATAATTGATATTTTTAATATTTTTATTAATATATATTTAATATTTTTCTTTTGTTAAAGCTGCTAAAAGATTTATAAAATTTTCATATATATAGATTTATATACATAAAGATATATTTATTTTTAAATTAATATCATTTATTTTAAGCCAGATTTTTCTTATTTTTTTTTTATTTATTGAGGTTAAAATTTCAGCCTTATTTTATTTTTTTTTTTAATATTATTCATGTGTTTAACTTTTCTATTTTTTTTTTTTTATTTTTTTATTTTTTAGTTGATATTTCAGGTTTGTTCCTTTATTTCATATCATATGGGATTTAATTCACTTAAAAAAAAATTAGGAGTATAAAAGTTGATGGTGAACTTTTCTTGATTATTATTACTTATTATTATTTATTATTTATTATTTATTATTTATTATTTATTATTTATTATTTATTATTTATTATTTATTATTTATTATTTATTATTTATTATTTATTATTTATTATTTATTATTTATTATTTATTATTTATTATTTATTATTTATTATTTATTATTAACTATTTATTTATTATTTATTATTTATTATTTATTAATTAATTATTATGATTATGATTATTATTATCAGGAATATTATAATTATTATAATTTTTAGTTAAGTATCAATTTTTATGATTAATATTAATTTTTAATTACTTCTGAAACATCTTTTTTTTTGTATGAAATTACCATTTATTATAATATATTGCAATATATTAAAATCAAACATATGTAACATTATTTAATTAATCCTAAATACACTTTATTGGATTATAGCATAATATATATAATAATTTGTGTAACCATTTGTTAAAAATTAATTAATTTGTAGGAATAATGAAACTTTTATTATTTAAAAAGTATATAGATTAAATAAATAAATAAATAAATAGATAAATAAATAAATAAATAGATTAATAAATAGATAAATAGATTTATAAATAAATAAATAAATAAACATATGAAAAATAATTTTTTTTTATTATTTAGAAGTTTTAATTAAAATTATTAATAAATGTCAACTTTAACATAAATAATTAATAGCAATATAAATATTCTGTTATATTATAATATATTATAATTGCTGAAGTAACTCTGCTAAATTAATCTGTTAAAATTCAAGCAAACTTTCTGTTGACATATGAATATTTTAATTTTACATATTGCTGTTATTATTTCTATTTCTATAGAAAATCAAAAATGATACTAATAATATAATATAATAATAAATTCTAAAACTGAAATAAATATAAATATGACAAAAAAAAGTACAAAAATTAAATTTTCTATAATGAATGAATAAATAAATAGACAAATAAATAAATAGATTAATAAATAAATAAATAAATAAATAAATGAATAATTAATTTAAATAATATTAATTTTGTTACAAATATAATATATACTTTTATAGTTATATATAAATCTTTTTTATTTTTGGCTTAAAAATTGAAGATGGAAATAAATAATTTCGTTTTTCTAGTTTTTTTTAATATGTGTTATACTTTCATATGCGTTAAAAACTTAGAAATCAAATGAAATTTACTTCAGTACTCATGACTGTTATGATAAGTATTATTTAATAATTTTTAGCTGTTATGATATGTATTATTTAATAATCTTTTGCTTCTATAATATATTACATAATAATTTAAATTGCTTCAGTGGTCATAATAAATTCAGCGGTTATAATAAATTCAGTGGTTATAATAAATCATTTAATAATTTAAATAACTTTTAGCTGTTATAGTAAAGAATTTCTACTCTTTCCTTATTTGATTTTACTTACTATTTAAAGTTTCCTATATTTATAATATATTCTATAAAACTATAATAAATATAAATTTTAATAGTAAAGATTAAAAAAGTTTATTTGTTATAAAAAATGTGTTTCGTTTCTAATATAATGAGTCTATTTCCTAATTTAGTAATAAAATATGATATTAATTTATTTTTAATTTATTAATTAGCATCAATTATGAATAATATGTTTAAAAAAAATATATGATGACTTCGATCTATAATTAAATGAATAAAATAGAATAAAATAAGAAAATATATTATTATAATTAAATGAATAAAAATAAATAACAGTTAAATATGTAATTAAATAAATAAATAAAAGATATAATGTAATTATAATATTAAATAAAATCCCTTCAAATAATAGATTGTAATAAGAAAGTATTTATAAAATATCAACCATTTATCTTTTATAAATAAATATTTTTCATTATTTTTTTTATGCAAATGAAAAGAATAAAATATTTATTTTTTTTATTCTTATTTATTTTTGTTGAGAATTAATATTTGTTTGAATAACGTTAGCTCAACCAACACTATAATGGTTATTAAAACTAAAAAATATGGTTGTAATATGCTACAATAAATTTTAATGTTTTTATTTTTAAATATATATTTTTACAGTTAAAATTTATATGTAAGTATATTTATATATTCATTCATTTATTTAAAATAAAAAAAATTTATTATTCAAAAAAAATTTTAATATTTATATGTAATTATTTTCATATAATAAATATATATAAACTTTAAAATATAATAAAAGTTTCCAATTCGTTTAATTATATTATTAGCCTATTATAGTTTTTTGTCATTGGAAATATTCAAATTAAAAATAATAATATGATTTATTAAGTTAATATATTAAATTATATTATATTATACAATACTATATAAAATTATATTATATCTATTAATTCAAAATAGTTACCATAAAAGTATTTAATATTATATATTAAATATTATCCCTATATTTATTGATAATATATTAATTCTAGTTTATTATAATATTAATGAATAATAAATAATAAATAATAAATAATAAATAATAGATAATAAATAATAAATAATAAATAATAAATAATAAATAATAAATAATAAATAAAAATAAATAAATAATAAATAATAAATAAAAATAAATAAATAATAAATAATAAATAATAAATAATAAATAATAAATAATAAATAATAAATAATAAATAATAAATAATAAATAATAAATAATAAATAATAAATAATAAATAATAAATAATAAATAATAAATAATAAATAATAAATAATAAATAATAGAATAATAAATACATAATTAAATAATACTATAATATAATAATTTCTCATATAATAATTATTTATTTTATTATTAAATTATTCATTTATTTATTAATTATTAGTAATAATAAATATTATTAAAAAGTTAATATTTATAATTTAAACTATTATTATTAATTAGAATTTTACTATAAATCTCTAAAAATTAATTATAAATTATTATATATATTAATTATTTCATTTTTAAATGTGGTTATAATTTAATCTTTTTTTTTGTTTAGTTTTTTTTTTATATATATTAAAAATATAATATTAACCTATAAATACTGTTTTAATATTATTTGTCGGTTTATATTAAATATTTGGTCTATTTTATATTTTTTTTAGTATTCCTTTTTAAATTGCTTTATTATTATTTTTTTTTTTATAATTGGTTTCATTAATTATTCTTTTTTTTTTTTTTGTTTTTTTTTTTTTATTTTTTTTTTTATATATTAAATATAAAAAGAAAATAATTATAAAAAAAATAATAAAATATTTTTTTTTATATTGGAAATAGCATAAAACATCATTGTATATAATAAAAACTTTATAATATATAATATAATATAATAACTTTTAAAATTTTCATCTTTTTTTTTTATCATATTAACAAAAAAGAGAAAAAGTAATTATATATTTAAAATCAATATTTATATTATCATTATTTATACTTTATTTGTTATTTTTTTTATAACATATATGTATTAGTAACAATATCACATTAAAACTTTATTAGAAACAATAAAGTAATTTTTAAAAGATGTCTTAAACAATATAAATTAATTTTATTTCAACAATAAAAATCGCTTTATATAATTTCAAAATTCAAATTGATATAAATTTTATTATCAATTAAATATTTTTGCATTAAACTTTAGAAAATTTTTGTATTAATATTTATAATATATATGTATTAGCAACAATATCACATTAAAACTTTATTTGAAACAATTATTTAATTTTTAAAAGATGTCTTGAACAATAAAAATTAATGTTATTTCAACAATAAGTAGCAATTTATATAATTTCAGAATTCAAATTGATATAAATTATTCTCAATTTAATATTTTGCATTAAACTTTTGAGAACATTTTATTTTATACTTTATTTTATATTATATATTTTGAAAATATTTAATAAAATGAATAATATTACTTTTTAAAAAGTTATAAATTTCATTGATATAAAACTAAAATTCTTATGAAATTAAAAAAGAGAGATAATTTATAAAACAATTTAATGAAATTTATGAATTTATTTATATGAAATAAGTAAATAAATAAAAGTGGTAATAAGATAAAAGTATTTATTGTTTAAATTATAACAAAATAAATTTATGCCAAAATAATTTAAAATTCGTATAATTACATTTATGCTTTAATAACAAAATAAAATTATAACCAAATAATTTAATATTCATAAAATTACATTTATATTTTAATAACAAAATAAAATTTTAACCAGATAATTTAATATTCATAAAATTACATTTATATTTTAATAACAAAATAAAATTTTATCCAAATAATTTAATATTCATAAAATTACCTATATGTTTTAATAAATTAATAAAAATATTACTTTTAATTAAAAATTTTGATTATTTAAACGATAACCTAAAAAAAAAAAAAAAAAAAAAAAAAAAAAAAAAAAAAAAATATAATAATCATTTTTTTAATTTTATTTTTTATAATGAATAATATTAAATATTATTATTATTATTATTATGGAAAAAATTAATGAAATAGTAAAAATAAAAACTAATATCCTTTAATTTCTTTTTCTTTTATTATTATTTTTTTTATATTCTTTTTGTATTGTATATTTTTATTATATTTTATTAAAATAATATTAATATAAATTTTTAAGGTAAAATAAGGTTTAAAGTTTATTAAATATATTCTTACTTCTTTTTAATACCTAGTAATACTAACATTTTAATATATATAATTTTATTCTTTGTAGTTTTCTTCAATCAATAATATTAATCAAAAATAAAAGAAAAAATGATTTTTAATCCAATAAAAAATTATATAAATTTTATTTAAAAAATAATTTAATACATTTATCAATAACATCATATCTAATAATTATTAAAAAATTGTAAATCTATTTCCAATATAAAAAATTTACAGAACAAATATTTTCAATTCGAAACTTCTTTTTTTTTCTTTTTTAATGTAAATATTTATATTAATTTTGATATAGTATATACAACTAAAAGTAATATAGTAATAATAACTAAAAGCATCTTTAAATCATTAATTTAAACAATAGAAGAAATATATAATAATAGTCATATGGAAGTAAGTATTTTATTTATATATATATAATTTTTTTAAAAAATTAATTTATTAAATAATAAATATATATATTTAATATTTATCTTCTTCCAATAAATAGTCTTTATTGACAAGTTCTCGTAAGAGATTTAATCAGAAAATTGCAGAAGACAAATATGCGGTAAGCATATTTTTTTGTTTAAATATATTCTAAAATTTTTTTTAAAGAAAAAGAATACAGATACCAATATACCAATATTTATTTATATATAACACTTTAAACTTAAAAAACTTAAAAATTATCTATAATAATAAATATGAAAATATGAAAATAAAAATATTCTTTTTTTTTTTTTTTTTTTTTTTTTATATTATTTTATAAAAAAAAATATATATATATATATAAATTATATATATATGAATAATTTCTACTAAATATTTAATACAAAACAAAATACTAACCATGAATATTTTATTACTAAATTTTTATATATAATATACCATAATAATAATAATAATAAATTTTATAATATTTTGAAATATTATTATCTATCTATTAATACCAAATGTTTTATTGGAATATTTAATTATCCGTCATATAAACAATATAATATTTTTTTTTTTTTATATTAATATAATTTATTTATCCAATTAATTAATATTTTATTTTTTCAACGAAAAATAATATATATTTGGATACACTATTGATACACTATTTATCATAACTATTATATTATTTATTAATAATATCATAATATCATTTTTAATTTTCTTGTTTTTAACGCATATCCAAAATAATAATTTTGATTTCCTAAATAATATATAAAAATAATAAAAATAATAAAAATAATTTAAACAAAAAAATATAGAATAGAAACCAAATTGATGAACAACAAAATTTATCAAACCTTCTCAACGAAATAGAAGATTTTAGTATAAAATTAGATAATAGCGAAAACTCAAAAAGTTCCGAAGGAAATACATCAGCTTCACGTTCAAGAAATGAAATGTCTGAAAGGAGTGGTCGTTCAAGAGAAAGAGAAAGACATGGTCATGATGATAGATCTCGTTCGAGACATCATGAACGTTCTAAAAGTAGACATCGTCGTCCATCATCACCCGGAGAAAGAGATAAATCAAGAACTAGAAGGGATGTGACAGAAAGAAGTAAAACGTTAGGTAGATATGAAAGAGAAAGAAGAAGAGAAGAAAGAGATAAAGATAGAGATAGAGATAGAGATAGGAGTAGAACTATTGATAGGGATAGAAGTAAGATACCTGAGAGGGATAGAAGTAGAACTATTGATAGAGAAAGAAGTAATCATGAAAGAGATAAGAGTAGAACAGGCGAAAGAGATAAAAGTAGAACTTTAGAGAGAGATAGAGAAAGAGAAAGAAGAAGAGAAGAAAGGGATAGAGATAGAGATGCCGATAAGAGTAAAACTTTGGATAGGGAGAGAGTTCGTAGAGATAGAGGTGAAAGAACACATAATAGAAAAATGTCTTCACCAGCAGATATATCCATATTAAAAAGTAAAAATGCAAATCCTCCTCCACTACCTAATACTTCTTCCAATGCGGAAAATTCAAGTATCATAAAAGATTATAATCATTCTATAGCTACATTCCCTAGAAATGCATCACTATCAAAAATAAAAACAGATCAACTATCAAAAAATGATAATAAAATACCTTTCTCTCCCGGTGTTAGTAGTAATAATGATAATTCCATTAATTTCCCTAAAAGAAAAGATGATCCTTACTCTGCTTTACCTTCCCCATTATCTGCAGGACAAGTTCCAGTTACCCCACGTGAAGGTAAAACCTCTTATTAAGTTTTTTATATATATTTATTTTTATATTTATATTTATATTTATATTAAATTTTCTTTTTTTGATATTTTTAAATATAAATAACTAATATTTATTCATATATAATATTTTAATTATATATATAAAATAAAAACACTAAATATTTTATTATTTTTATGTAATATTTCATTATATTTATATATATATTTTTTTATAAAAAAATTAAATAAAGAAGAGAGTCATTTCTCTTCCGAATCATCAACGACTGCTGTTATGCAAGAAAATAAACCAATATTTCCAACAAGATCAGAAAGTAGAGGTGTAACAAGAATGAAATCTCGTAATAATACAGAAAACTCCGAAATCAAAAAGTATGGAAAAATATATATATATATATAATTATTTTATATAGTTAATAAATAAATTTTTTATAGTTAATGAATATAGTTAAGATATATATATATAATTATTATTTTTTTTTTTTTTAGTTAATATATATATAAACGTAAAGATATATAAAATTAATTATAAATATTAAATATTATATATATAATATATATATTATATATTAAATTAAATAAAGGGATGGAAATACCTCACTATCTAATATGTCAATATCAGAAATGAAAAGTGCATTATTAAAAGATCCAAAGAAATTAGGTGGTCCAATGTCAATATTAGCAGCATTAAAGATTGGAGAAGATGCACATATGTATAAAAATGAGGATACTTTAAATCCAAGTTTTAATATTCAAAAAGATAAATTATTAATGAAAGATTTATTAGAAAATGTTTATACATTATCCTCAAATTGTTATATTTTAAATAAGGATACATTTAATGTTATAACTGAAAAAATAAAAAAATATACTGATCAGATAGCATCACTTAAATCAAAAATACAAAGTGAATCTAGTATACAGGAATCGGTTATAAATATTGTAAAAAATGGAGCAAAGGATTCACAGACTCAAAAGACGGCAAAAGAAAAACTTTCATCTACCAATAGAAAATTAGATAAATTAGCAGCAGATTTATTTAAAGTGAGTGATAAATTAAGAATTACTCAGAATGATTATTTCTCACATATTGTTGGTGTATATAATTGGGAAATAGACAGAATAAGGCAAACAGGTGGTGATTTATCATTAAAGAATGAGGATATCATTAGAAGATTGAAACATGAATTAGAAGATAATGTATATATTGTGAAGGAACAAAAAGATGAATTAGATGCATCGAAAGCTTTAGTATTGCAATTACAAGCTCAATTAGAATTAAAAAAATTGGATTCAACCGATACTAGCAATATGAGTACGTTGGATCGTGCTCATGTCGATGAACTTCGTCAACAAATTAAGGAGTTGGAAAAACAACGTAAAGAAATTAAAACTTTAGAAAATAAATTTAATGAAAATTCTTCTGCACCTTCACCAAACACTTCATGGATGAATAGTTTAAGTCGTCAACGTAATATGAAGAGGTTAAGAGAATTAGAAGATGAAAATACCGAATTAAAAGATCAAGCCTCTGAACAAAATGATACCATAGATAAATTGAAAGCAGAAAATTCTGATTTAAAGGCAAAATTAACCAGTATTGAAATTTTATATCAAACTTTACCTTCTTCTATTACAACGAATCGTCATTTCACCGTTGAAGATTTTGAAAAAACTGTCAAATTATTATTGGAGGATAATGAAGAACAGTTTAAACGTATCAAAGATATGAATACGGAATTTCAAGATTTAAAGAAGAAGCTTCGTGAAGCTGAAGCTGATAATGAAATGCAACAAAAGAGAATGAATAAGATGGAAAAGCAAACCCTTCAAAATCTTAAATCCCCAATATCTCCACGTTCTGCTTCCTTAAAGAAGATGGGTGGTAGTGGTGATTCAGATACCCTTAAAATGGAAGTGATTAACTTAAAGAAAGAAATCTTTGATCAAAATAATGAAATTTCACGTTTAGAACGTGACCTTAAGGTTGCTGAAGGTCAAAATAATGATATGAAGAATGATTTGAATGAAAGTAAGAGTAGAGAAGAAAAATACAAGAAGGAAAATAATGATTTAGAAGCTGAAATTAGAAAGGTAGAAGATAATTATATGAAGGCTCAACGTGAAGTAGAAGATCAAAAACAAAAGATTGAAACCTTAAAGAATCATGTCAGTGAATTAGAACGCGAAGTAAACAATAAAAAGATGAAGGAAAGAGATGCCTCCGATGAATTATATAGTAAGAGACAAGAATTAATGGATACCGCTGAAGATCTTAATACTCTCCGTGAAGAAAATCAATCCTTAAAACAAAAATTAAAGAATATCTCTAGTGAACAAAATCAACTTTCTAGAGATGCTTCAAAGAATACCTTAGAGTTAGGTGAATTGAGAACCAAGTATAATAAGGTTCAAGAAGAATATGAACAACTAAATAGTAGATATGAATCCATCAAGAAGGAATTGGAAGATGTTAAGTATGAATTAGAGAGTGAGGAATCTAAATCTAAAAAATTAAGAGAAAATAATAATGCTCTCCAAGAAAAGTATGATACCCTCTTGATCGAAAAGCAACAACAAGAAAGAGGTAATAACTTTGATAAGAAGAAGCAAAACGATCAATTGGCCGATGCTGAAAATAGAATAGTTAGTGTGAAGCGTGAATTGAATAAGGTTCAAGAGGAATTAAGCGAAAAGAATGCTCAGTTAAGAAAGGCCGATGATTATGAAAAGAAGCTCTTACAAGAACTTGAAGATGTGAAGATGGATTACAAGTATCTTAAGGATGAGCATACCTCTATGTCCGATGCTCACTCTAAATTGTTAGATGAACAGATGTCCTTGAAGCGTGAATTGGAAGACATGAAAAACGAAAGGGACGAATTCGAAGATAAATGTAAGCGTCGCTATAAGAATGAAATTCGTGATCTTCAACATGCGCTTCAAGATGCCGAAGATGAAATTGAACAACAAAATTTACGTGTAAGAGAATTCCAAACCAAATATGATAATGAAATTAATAATTCTAAGGATGTAAGAGATGAATTAGATCGGGTAAAACAGAACTTAGCATCTGCTAAGAACTTAATGAACGATACCCTCTCCAATAAGGATAAGGAAGTAGAGGAAGCCATTCGTAAGGCTAAGGATGCCGAATCCAAATCTGAAGATGCTCAACTTAAGGTTCAAAATATGGAGAAGTTAGTGGAAGATATGCAAGGTCAATTAAATAATGCGGAAAGTGCCCTCGTAGACTTTAAGTCCAAATCCTTCCAAGAACGTGAACAATTCCAAGAAAAGATTGAAACCTTGAATCAAAAGCTACAAGATTCTGATGAAAAGGCAAGAGGTTTAGAAAGAGATCTTAAGGAAAGTCGTAAGAAGGGTAGTGAGCAGGAAGAAGAATTAGCACATGCTAATAAAGAAATAGAACGTATTATTGAACAACATGAAAAGGATATGAAATCGCTTACTCAATCCTATCAGAATATGATTGATGATCTTGAAGAAAAGCTATCGGAAGCCGAAACGCTTCGGGATAAATTAGATGATTTAGATTTCAAGTATCAAAATGATTGTGAAAAGTGGGATAGATCCAAACGTGATTATGAAAAGGAAATTCTTGATTTAACCGATGAACAAACCAGAACGCAAAAACAGATTGATGAACTTCATAAGGAATTGATGGAAGCTCGACAGAGAGATACCGGAGCCACCTTTGATGAAGTACAAAATCTTAAGGATAGAGAACAGACCTTGACGGAGGAGTTAAAGAAGCGAGAAGCAAGAGAAGCAAGACTAGAAACAGAAATGGAGGCTACCTTGAAAGAATTTGAAAGGTTAACCATGAATATAGCCGATTTTGAAGGTGAAAAGATGAAGATGAATAAGATAAATAAGGAACAAAAGGAAGAAATAGAAGATCTTCGTAAAAAATTACAGGAAGCTACGGTGGATAATTTAGGTAGTAAAGTTTCTCCTAATGCCTCTGCAAGAACTAAAGAACAGACGATGCGTAATGAATTTAGAAAGATGCTTCAAGAGGTAAGAGAAGATTATCAAAAACAATTAAAGAAGGAAAGTGAACGGAATGATGAATTAGATCAAACCATTAAACAAATGAAACGTGAAAAGGATATGATGGCTTATCATACATGTAATATTGGTACTCAAACCAGTATATATTAAAGATGATTAAAAAAAAAAAAAAAAAAAAAATTATACATAATATCTATTTTTTTTTTTAAAAAAAAAAAAAAAAAAAAAAAAAAAAAGAAAAAATTGTTTTTATTTAATTTATAAAATTCTCTATTTAATTAATTTCTTTTTTTTTTTTTTTTTTTTTTTTTTTTCTTCACAAAAATATAGAACAAAATATAAAAATATATAAAAAAAAAAAAAAAAAAAATGATAAAATAAAAATGAATAAAAAAAAAAAAAAAAAAAAAAAAAAATTTTTTTTATTTATTTTTATTTATTAAATTAAAATTCTTTTTTTTTTTTTTTTTTTTTTTTTTATTTTCTCTCTATCATTAAAAATCATTAATAATTAATAATTAATAATAATATAAAATTCAACTTTTTTTTTTAACTATTATAATAAACTTGATAAAAAAATAAAAAAATAAAATTGCATATATAAATACAAATAAAAGTATAATAATTTGTTTTTATTATTTTATTTTTTTTTAAAAAAAAAAAAACAATATAAAATAAAATAAATTAAAAAAATAAAATTAAAAATAAAAAAAAGTAATAATAAATAAATAAATAAATAAATAATGTAAATATAATTAATAATTATATATAAAAATATGAAAAATTAATAATTAATAATTATAAAAAAAAAAAAAAAAAAAAAAAAAAAATTACAATAAACATAAATAATAAAAAAAAATATTATTTTTATATTTAAATAAATAAATAATCATATCTGTTAAAATCAACTTTATATATAATAATTTTATTTATTGTTAATAAAATTAAAAAGAATTAAAATTTAAAAAAAAAAATAGATATAGATATAGATATAAATTTATCTTAATTCAATTTAATCATTATTATTATTATTATTATTATTATTATTATTATTATTATTAATCATTATTTTAATTTTATTTTAATTTTTTTTTTTTTTTTTTTTTTTTTTTTTTTTATTTTTATTTTTATTTATATATATTTAATTCATTGTTAAAATAATATCATTGTATGATTATCAAGCCTCAATTAGTATAAATAAGTTTTTAATTTTGTCTAATTTTTTTTTTTTTTTTTTTTTTTTTTTTTTTGAAATTACACTACTTCTAAATAATAAATAAAATTTTAATTAATAATAAAAAAAAAATGTTTTATTTTCTCTTAGATTAAAGAATCTAAAGTGTTAAAAAATGTTTTTACTAAATTTCAATTAAAACAAAAAAAAAAAAAAAAAATCTGTCTTAACAAGACCAACTTTTGATGATTGGCCTTTCTTAATTAAAAATGAATCAATGACTAAAAAAAAAAAAAAAAAAAAAAAAAAAAAAAAAAAAAAAAAAAAAAAAAAGGTCTCTGACCATGATGATAAAGATTTAATCACACCTTTTTTTTTTTTTTTTTTTTTTTTAGAAATTTATTTTAACGCATAAAGACTTGGTGATGCTGATACTTATAGTGATCTTTCTGAACAATTGTTAAAAAGACTGCTAAAATTTATAATGATCCCCTTGACTAAAACAATCATTAGTTCCAATGGACCTAAAGATGCATTGAAACACATTAAAAATCTTTAAATTGCGCTTTTTTTTTTTTTTTTTTTTTTGATATAATGGCTAAATTAAAATGAAATTTCTATAAAGGAAGTGAAAAATACTGATGTACAACAACTACTAATGAACAAATATTTAATTTTTTTTTTTTTTTACATAATATTACATTAAAGTTTCCAAATGCTTAGACTGCCAGATCATAAGTCGAGAATATTGCAATAAAAATAAAAAAAAAAAAAAAAAAAAAAAAAAAAAAGGTGGAAAAATTTCTGTATTAGAAAAATGGTATAAAAGGAAAGCTTCCTCACCCCCCCCTCGTACAACCCAGAAAATAATGGTTTAAGTTGGAACATGTCAATTATACTCCCAAATATATAAACTGTTCAAAAACTCTCTTATAAACTTTAAAAACCCCAGAAGAACCGTTACGCAATACTGCTCACGGAGACAAACAAGAAAATCGAGCATGGAACGCAGTGGAACTGCAGAGATTTGTTGAGATTAGTCGGGAGTGAGCAAATGTAGTAACCCAAACATCAAAAAAAAAAAAAAATAAAAATAAAAAAACAAGTGTTTTCTGGGTTTAAAATCATAGCATTTTTGCATATATTTGTTATAAAAACCATATTGTTGATATATATCTAAATTTGGAAGGCTTAATCAATAAATGTCATAGCATAGTTTTTGATAAAATAAATGATAAAAACCAGTATATTTTAATTAATATTTTCAGGCCTAATTAATTCAATGAACAAAACAGCTATGAAATACTATGAATGATGATGTTTTTGAAGTTTAATGAATGACAAAACTATGATGTTGTTCAATTAATTTAATACAAGTTCAGAATTCATGAAGTTCAAAACTGTGATGATTATATATAAATGATAGTGTTTTGAAGTATTTTTTGCAAAAACTTAGCTAGTTTTTTTAGAATTCCGAGCATGTTTTTGACCAGTTGAACCATCAAAAACATATGTTGTTCAACTAGCTAGATTTTGCATAACTTAGCTATATTTCTGCATATATTATTTTTATGAACAATATGGTTGAATGATTGTATTTGTATGCCATTTTACAACACATTTTGCTAATATATATATATATATAAACATTCTGCAAAAATAACTATGTTTTTGAACATAAAATGCATATATTTGGCATGCAAATACAATATGTCTTTATTTGGAAGCCCATATTAATAGATGAACCACATAGGTGTTTGATGCTAAAACTATGCTAAAAACTATACCATTTTCATCAAAAAATAAAAATAAAAAATAAAATAAAAATAAAAAATAAAATAAAAATAAAATAAAAAAATAAATAAAATATATATGCATAGTTTTAGCATAATCATAACATAAATATACATATATTAGCAATATATGCTTATATTATTATTATTAATGTTCAAAAATGTTATGTTGTTAATTGATAAACATATGCATATATTGCTAATATTAACTATAAAACCATATAGTTTATATAAACGTAATAGCTATATTTGTTCAAAATAATTATAAAAGTTATATGATTTTATTAAACAACTTAGCTATATTTGTTAATTGAATATATATCAAAACTGTATCGTTAATTGAACTTTCAAAACTATATCATTTATATATAATCATTGCTGTTTTTTGATCATATTTGATATAGGCTTCCAATTATTAAAATAAACATACAGGTTTTTATGACAAATATATGTTCAAAATATGTGTTGATAATTCAATATTTCGGAAGCCTATATCAATAAGTGTCAAAATGGTATGGTTTTTATACAAAATGGAGCAAAATGGATATATAAATTCTGGGACTTATTATATTTCTACAACAAGTATCGTAGCCAGAGGTTTCAATCAAACTAAAAGTATTATTGGCCTACAACTTGACTTATTTATCTACTCTTAGTATTGATAGCTCTAAAATTAAAATTATTACTGTCGATTGCATCTCAATTCAGTTTGGACTGTTATGTAATTGGACATTAAAGCTGTTTATCTTAATCTTCCACTCGATAACAGTCCAAATTAATAATATATATTACTATCCCTCTCCAGGTAATAAAAAACTTTGGATAAGGATATTGGTTACTTAAAAAAAAAAAAGCTTTACATGACCTTAAACAGTCAGGCCGTCAGTTGTATACACATTTTTCTAATTTCCTTTTAAAAATAATGGATATAATCAACTTTCTTCTGAACCATGTATTTTTTAAAGAAAATAGCCGGTGAAGTTGGTATCATGTAGAATAGATGTTTATGTGAACAACTTGTTAAATCATAGGTCATTATATCAGAAATAAATAAAAATTATATATATATATATATAAAATTAAAAAAAAAAAAAAAAAAAAAATTTAAAAATATCAAAATACAACAAAAAGCGGACTATCTATCTACTAGAAATCGAAAATCGAAAGAAAATAATTTCAATTAACGTCATTTCAGAAACACCACTAATTAAATGACTTTTTTTTTTTTTTTTTACAAAAAATTTCAAAGTAACAGATATTAGAAAAAGTAAAAAAAAAAAAAAAAAAAAAAAAAAAAAAAAAAAAAAAAAAAAAAAAAACACCATGTTCAGGAATAAATAAATTATCAACTAACCATAAGAAATATGACCAAAAAAAAAAAAAAAAAAAAAAAAAAAAAAAAAACCTATCCTATAAAAGTGCCGTAGGATCACTTTTATATTTAACAGGCTATTACCAGATCAGACATAGCTTTATGCCACAGGCAAAGTTGCAAAACATTCAAGAAAATCCCGTAATGGATGACTTGAAAAAAAAAAAAAAAAAAAAAAAAAAAAAAAAAAAAAATGGTAATAAATATTTTTAGAAAAAAAAACTTAAAAACTCTACAAAAGATTTTACAAAATCACATATAAAAGTAAAGGTGAAATACTAAACTTATGACAGACTCGAATTATGCTGGAGATCCAGATGATAGAAAATATCTCAGGAGGTTAAATTATATGAAGTGAATTAAATTAGTTTTTTAAAAAATTATATTAATTATTTCGTTAAGAGTAAATTATTCTCTTTGTATTTTAAATGACATTATCTAATTTATTGTTAAAATAATATCATTGTATCATTGTATTAATATCAAGCCTCATTTAGTTTAATTTTGTTAAATTTTTTTTTTTTTTTTTTTTTTTTTTTGTTAATAAACTAAATAATAAATATTTTAATAAAATAAACTTTAATTAATAATAAAAACATTTTTTTTTTATTTTCTCTTAAAAATAAATTGATAGGTTTCTTCCATTGACTCCATGAATTATTATTAATTAATAAATAAATAATTTAATTATTTTTAAAAGACAATAAAAAAAAATTTTTTTTTTTTAATAAATTATTTATTTTTTATTTATTTAATTTTTTTTTTTTTATTTAATTTTTTTTTTTTTTTTTTTATTATTATTATTATTTATTTTATATTATTTTTATTAAACTATTTTATTATTCAATATTCAATATTATCTTTTTTTTTTTTTTTTTTTTTTTTCTTATTTTTATATCTATGTATAGAATATAAAATTAATTTTAAAAATAATAATAATAAATAAATAAATAAATAAAAAAAAAAAAAAAAAAAAAAGAATTCTTATTCAAGAACTTCATCTGGAATACCAGATTTTAATGTCCAGGTTGCTCCATGAGAGGTAGCTAATTCTTTCAATATTTTATTATAAATTGGATTTGGAATCTTACTTAATGAAGCGGCTGTCACCAATTTATTAACAATACTTTTTTGAATATTTTGATTCTTTTCGAAGTATTTAATTAAAAGTTGACGATACTTTTTATTATTATTATTGTTATTATTATTATTATTATTATTATTATTATTATTATAAATTATAATTGTTATTATTTTTATTTTTATTTTTTTTTTTTGTATTATTAATATTATGATTATATATATATATATATATAATAAAAAAAAAATTATATTTTTAATTTTTAATTTATAACAATTTTTTAATTTTTTGATTAATATTTTATATAAATTTTCTTTTTTATTTATTTATTTATTTATTTATTTATTTATTTATTTATCATCTTTATAGTATTTTTTTTTTTTAACTTTAATTTATACTTACAGTATCAACTTGATCATCACCAGAAGTTTTTAAGGCATAAACATTCTTACGAATAGCAATACAATGTTGATTAAGTTTTGCTCTTATCATGGATTGAGTGACATTATCACGAATTTTATTTGAAGCCAATCCTTTTTTTTTTTTTTTTTAATTTTAATTTGAAAAAAAAAAAAAAAAAAAAAAAAAAAAATTGATATTATGACAATTTTTTAAAATAAATTTATAAAAGAAAATTATATATATTTAAATATTTATAATTTAAATTTATAATTAATATAATAATGATGAAAATAATATATATATATATATATATATATATATATTTTTCATATTCTTAAATAATTTTTATATTCTATATTATATTTATATATATAGTTATAGATTTATTAAAAAAAAAAAAATTGTTATCTACCTGAACGTTGACGAATATTAATTAAACTCATAATATATGTTGTTTTCAATACACCATAATTTTTAAATAATTGAAGAATTAAATTATCAAGTTGTTCATCCACTGTTTGACCCTTAATATTGTAATGGAATGGACTAAGTAAATCATCGTTAAGTTTTACAATTTTAATATCTTCTTCTTCAACACTATCTACTTCCATAGTATCAGCACTCTTGGATTTTGATTTTGTTGGAAGACTATTAGTTTTATTTAAAATTTTCATTGATCTAATAAAATAAAAACAAACAAACAAACAAAAAAAAAAAAAAAAGAATGGGGAATTAATTTTTAATTTTTAATTTTTAATATATATAATATAAATAATAGAATTTATAATTTTTATTTTATTTATTAAAAATAGAAATAAAAATAAAAATAAAATAAATTATATAAAAAAAAAAAAAAAAAATAAAAATAAAAAAAAAAAAATAAAAAAAAAATAAATAATTAAATAAATAAATAAAAGAAAACTTACAAAGCTAATTCTTTATTGAATTCTTCATTTTGTCTACTAACTATATCTGGATGTCTAATTTAAGTTGATTTTATATATATAATTATATTTTTAAGATTTTAAAATAATAATAATAATAATAATAATAATAATAATAATAATAATAATATGGAAAGACGTATAAGTATAAAAATGAGATTTCATTATTATTATTATTATTATTATGACGTAGGTAAATACTTACTTTTTTTCAAATGCCTTATTATGTGGAAGTTTTAATTGCCATCCCTTACTATTCTTACCACGTTCACAGATTGCAATTTCAGAAAACATTTCATAACTCATTTGTGGATAAATATGGGTAAAATCTATAAATTCTTTTCTATTAACATAATGTTGAGTTTTAAATAAGGAAAGAAGATATTGACGTGCATGGTATGGATAATTCTTATATGAAATTTCACTTTATTAATGTATATAATATATATATATATATGTTTACATATAAATATATAAAAAAATTTATCAGTTTAGTAAATATAAATTATATTTGTATATTTAATATTTTAATATTTTTATTTTTAATTAATTTAATATATTTATCACTATTTATTATAAATATATATATATATATATTTATGTATTATCAATTAATTACCTCTTTAATATCCAATTTCCTTTTATTAAAACAGCATACTTTTCTACTTCTTTAAGAATGGCTTCTTCACTTGCATCAGATTTTATAAGTTTCTTTATATCATCAAATGATAAAATAAAAGCTATAATAACAATAACAGCAACAACAACAATAATAATAATAATTTAAATAAAAATTTATTATTATAAATAAAAAACAATAATAATAATTTAAAAATAAATTTATTATTAAAAATAGAAAATAACAAAAATATCAATAATAATAATAATAATAATAATTAATATTAATATTAATATTAATATGTTTATAATTACTATAATGAATTAAAGTAATAATTTATTTTTCTTTCTTTTTTTCTTACCATTTAATATTAATGATCTTATTTGTGGGCCTAATGGTAATGTATGAATATCGTTTAATGGTAAACCTTGTGAATAACTATAAGACTTTTCAATATTTCTAAGTAAATAATTTTTTAAAACATATATATATATATAATATTAATAATTATTATAAAATAATTTTTCATTTTACTTTATTTTATTTTCATTATAATATATAAAATTAAATTTTATATATTAATAGTATAAATTAATATTAGAAATATGGAGAGAGATATTTACTCTGTTGTAGAAACATAAGGATGAATTTGATCAAGGTAATCCTCTGTATTTTCGTTGAAAGTTATTTCTTTTTTAACTTCAGTTGATATTTCATTATTATTTTTTGATTCTTCAGTCTATTTTTTTTTTTTTTTTTTTTTTTTATTTTTTATTTTATTTTTGTTTTTGTTTTTGTTTTATATTTATTTAATAATAAATATCATCAATATATATATATATATTACAAAGATATAAAGAATATAATAATATTTTTATTTAATACCTCTGGCATAAATATTTGTAATTCTGTCCATGGTTCTTCTTCTGCCATTCTTTGTTGAATTAAGATTTCATCTTGTAATGTTGTTGCTTCAGTCTTTTTAACTTGCATCTTTTTATTATTATTATTATTATTATTATTATTATTATTATTATTATTATTATTATTATTATTATTATATGAAGAAATTTCAAATTTAATTATAATTTGAAAAAGCAAAATATATATTTTTATAATAAATTAATTTCATAATTTCAAAATTTCAAAATTTTATATAATATTTTATATATTATATAATTAATATTTTTCTTTCTTATTTCTTTTATAAATATAATAAAATAAAAATAAAAGTAATTTGATATTTACTTGAACAAGTCTTGAAACTGGTTCCTGTTCTTCTTCATTTTCCTTTGAACTCTTTAATTTTTCAATTTTATCGATATTATCTAAATATTTAAAATTTGGACGAAGTTGTAATAATGATGTAATTGGTGAAATATGAAGACCATCTATTTATACAAGTATATATTATATATATATATATTATTTAATACAAATTTTAATTTTAATTATAATAAGTAGTGAAAAAGTTTTTTGAATATATTATTCATAAATAATTTTAATCAAAATTAAAAAAAGAAATGTTAATCATTTTTATCATTTTTTAAATATTAAACTATTTAAAAAATATATATATATTATTATTAGTAATAATAATTTTACCATTTTTAATTAAACCAAACATATAATTTCCATTTTTTGGTAACAATGAGGAAGATAATGTTTGTTTTTCTAAAGTATCTGCTTTTTTTATAAGTCTACGACCTGGACCAATACTACTTTCTTCAACTAAACCTCTTGCTAATTCATCAGCCTTTTGTCTATCATAAGTACTTGCTCTGGTATTTAATGTTAAATCCAATTCTAATTGTTGTGCATTTGGCTTAATCCTAGCTTCAACTGGAAAATTATTTTCATTAAATGGTTGAGTTCTTATTGGGTATTGTAATAAGTAATGAGGATTTTTTGGATTAGATAAAAAAATATCAATTTCTTGAACTATTATATACAAAAAAAAAAAAAAAAAAAAAAAAAAAAAAAAAAAAAAAAAAAGAGAGAGAGAGAGATTTCACAAATTCAATAAAATGATTATCCATTTAATTTAAGTGAAGCATATAACGCATATTTTAATATTTTTTATATATAAAATAATTAAATTTTCATTTAAATATTATTAAAAGAATTTTTTGTTTCAAATTTTAAAATTAGATTTCAAAACAATATAATTTATATATATATATATATTATATATTATAAAAAGATAACAATTATAAAAATTAGTAATATTAATATTTTTAATATTTTAATAAATATTTTTATTTAGGGTTTAATATTTATTTTTCTTTTAATTATTGCTATTTTAATTTTATTTCGTTTTTAAAATTTTAGTTTATTGAAGAATTACCAATTTCGTCGTCTTCTTCCATTATGATATTATGATTAATTAAAATGAATAATAAATTATAAACAAAATTTTATGTATATATATATATAGCACAATAATATTATTAAATAATTTCTATAGTAATAAATAAATATGATATATCTAAAATAAAAAAAAAAAATATTATTAAATTTATTTTATTTTTATTAAAAGCATAAAGAAGGTTTAAAAAAATAAATATATTTTTTTAAATTATAATTTTCAATTCTTCAATATTTGACTTTAATAATAAAAATTACAGAAAAAAAAAAAAAAAAAAAAAAATATATATATACATATATTTAAAAATAATCCAATCGCTTAGTAACTATTACTTTTTATGAATTATTGGCTAATACATAAATTTATATAAAAATTATTTCTTAATTGTAAATGTCACGTGTAATTACAAAAATGAAAATTATTCATAAATTTATTGGAATAGCTAATAAAAAAAAATTAATATTTTGTTTAAAGTTGAAAAAAGTATGTTGTAGTATTGTTAAAAAGATAAAACTGTTATATATGGTTAATAATCTATATTATAATATTACGAGAATGTTATTATTAAAAAAATAGATTACAACATTAAATTAATTAAATCTAACTAGTTTAAAATGATAACAGATATTATGAAATATTTTATATTATAAATAATATTTATTTTACTATATAATAATAATCATAAATATATTTAAAGAAAAAATTATTAAATAATTAAAAGTAATTAGATGTATTATATCTATTATTTATTATAATATTTAAAAAAATTTTTTTTTAGTTATTACTTTTACGTATTTTTTTTTTTTCTTTTTAACTTTAATTTTTTTTTTTTTATCAATGATTATATCAACATATATATTAGTATTGCTTTTTAATTTTAATAATTCCAAAATATGGATTTATAAATTGAATAAAATTCATTATCAATACTTAAAAGAGAAAGAAATATTAATTAAACTATTCATATAATCAATTAATTTGAAAAAAGGATTGGTTACCATGAAATAATTTCTATTATGCTAATTCTTTATTTTTAATATATTTTTTTTCTTATATTTTTTTTTTTTAATCAAATAATAACCATTTAATTTAAAATAGCAATAGTAGTTATAGAAAAAAAAAAGTTTTTTTAACACATTTATTATTTGTTATAAAAATATTTTTTATAGTAAATTTATTTTTTTTTATCAATTAAAAAAAAATATTGTATATTTTTTTCATTTGTCTTTTATATATACATGTATATATTTTAATATAAAGGTTACAAAATATAGTCTTTAAATTAACAATATTTAGAAATGTATCGTTTTTTAATAATATAAAAAATCATAATAAGTAATATTCATATTATATACATAGAGAAAAACTAACAGTTTCATTAATTCAATATTCAATGATTCAAAAATAGTATTTATTTTTTATTTAAATATTTAAAAATAAATATATATTAATATTTGATTAAAGATCAATAAATTACTATTTGTTATAAAAATATTATTTATAGTAAATTTATTTTTTTTTTTAATCAATTTGAAAAAAAATATTGTATATTCTTTTCATTTTTCTTATATATATACATATATATTTTAATATAAAGAATCCAAAGTATAGTCATTAAATTAACAATATTTAGGAATGTATCAATTTTTAATATGATAAAAAAACATAATAAATAATATTCATATTATATACGTATAGAAAAACCAACAGTTTCATTAATACAATATTCAATGATTCAAAAATAGTTTTTATTTTTTTATTTAAAAATTTTAAAAAATATATATATATATTAATAATTGATTAAAGATCAATATATTTAAAATAATAATTGACATGTTTAAATATTTTATATTATTAAATACTATATGTTATTTTCAGCCTTAATCAGATAATAATTATTAATATAATATATAAATATAAATATATATATATTATTTTATATATTTAAATAAATTAAGACTTGGATTAATACTATATTTTAGTTTTTTTTATAGATTTAAATATTGATTATGTTTTTTTTTTTTTTTTTTTTTTTTTTTTTTTTTTTTTTTTTTGAATTATTCATATTATTCAAGATTTTCCAGTATTGTTTGATATAATATACATTAATAGATTTATAAAAATTTAGTTAAACTATGTCTAATCAATCTTTATTTTCCATTTTTCCACCTAATTATAATTAAATATAGTTATTTATAATGATGTACTATTTAAGCACCTTTTTTATCACCTTTATTATCTATATCTTTTGTATTAATGGGTTGTAATATATTAATATATTAATTAACAAAAATTACCAACTTCAATGTATTTTTACAACTAAAAATATTGACTTAAACAAAGTCCATATATATATATTAATTTATTTATTTTTATTATTATACTAATTTTATTTATAATACATTCATTCAATTTATAATAATTTTATTTTTAAAACATTAATTCAATTTATAATAAAAGTTAAGGATTAACAATATATATAATTTAGAATATTTAATTATAAATTACACTAAAGAACTTTATATTAAGGAGGATTTTTTTTTTTTTTAATATTAAAAACAAAATATTTATATATTATTAAAGAGTCAAAATAAATAACAATATTTCAATAAAATTTTTAAAAAAAATATTGACCAACGTTATTGTTATTATAATAAAATTCAGATAGCAAATCTTAAATTGAAAACTATCATTAAACTAAATATAGATAAATTATTAATTTTTAAGGAAAATTTATATAAAAAATATTACATTAGTATTTTTATATATAGTTTCTTGAAAATACAGCATATCATTAATACAGAATTCAATATATCGGTTAATTAAATCTATTAATTAAATATATTTAACCAACTTTTAATACTTTGTAAATAATAATATAGTAATACTAATGCTAATAATAATAATAATAATAATGTTAATAATACTATTAGTAATATTAATAATACAATCTTTACAAATACTAAAATAATAATAATTATTATAGTAATAATAATTATAATAATTAATAATAATAATAATTAATAATAATAATAATAATTATAAGAATAATTTATACATATAAAGAGAATGTTCTGTTATAATATTAATTTAAATTAAAATTTAAGAAAAATCTTTTAAAATTAAGAAATAAAAAAAATAAAAAAGAAAGAAATTACATCCATTTTAACAGGAATTGATGAATATTTTATTAATATAAAATAATTTATCAATAAATTTTTTATTATTTTATAATATTTAAAATTTCATTAAAGAAATAATTTTAAGAAATATTATAAACTAACCAAAAAAAAAAAAAAAATTTTTTTTAAATTATTATAAATGAGATTAGCCTTTACCGGATTCAATCTTCATTAAAACATGAGTTAATCAGATATATATAAGTATATATACATATATAAATATATTTTTAATAACTATTCATCATTAATTATAAAATTAATAATGCAAAGAAAATATAATTTTTTTTATATGTTAAAAAAAATATTAAATTTTAGTTATTGCTAATATATAGATATTTAATATAAATTTAATTATAATAATTAAAATAAATTATTTTACATACTGTATAAAACTATTATATTATATGTAGTTATTAATTTATATTATTTATAAAAATATTATAATACTAATGATTTTTCTTTTTCATTCATTATTACAAAAACAACAGGAAATAATTTTTTAAGTTTAAATAGGCTTTTTTATTACTTTTAACTTTATAATTCTTTTAAATAAATAAATATTTTTATTATTCTTTTTATTGTTATTTTTATATCCTCTTCCGGAGAATAGTTTCAAAAACTTTATTTAATAATATTTCAAAGATAAAAATTAATCTAGATTTGGAAATTCATAAAATAAAAAAAAAAAAAGTGTATAAAATTTTAACTGTCTCTATTTTTATTGGATGGAAAATTGAATTTTTAATCTTGGAAAGTTACACAAAACTATAAATTTAATTTAATTATTTGATTTTTTAATTCTTATTAAATTCTTATTAATATATACTAAATAAATTAAAAATTAAAATAATTTAATTTTAATAATAAATAAAGTTACAAAACCTTTTTTTTATTTAGATTTTTCTACGGCAAAAAAATTATATAAAATAAAAAAAAATAATTCAATAATTTTTTTCATTAAGGATTAAAAGCTTTACTTTTTTTTTTTTTTTATAAAAAATATATATATATATATACACATAAAGATATATATAAATATGATTAATTATTCTGTATTCTGTATTCTGTATTCTGTATTCTGTATTCCGTACTATTTATTCTGTACAATAATAATATATTTCATGTAATACTTTAAAAGCCGTTTGAATAAGAAATATAATTATAATTATTGTCAATTTGTAACAATAGGAATTTATAAATTCATAAAATAAAAATTCATATAATAATAATAATATTTAACTTTTAATGTAAAGCTAACTATATATTTTTTATTTTCTTGATATTATTATTATAGATCAATCTAGAAAAAAGAAATTTTCAACATTTTTCCTTTTTCTTATATAATTTAAATTATATTTCAATTCTCATTTAACACACTTTATCAATTCTGATTTAATATACATTGTCAATTCTCATTTAATATACATTTTCGAGATTAAATATTGTTTTTTTATATTGTTTTCTAAAGTATATTTATATTAATAATTCATCCATTTGTTTATCTCTTGATAGTAATAATTATTAAATATTAATGTATTGTATTGGTAAAAAATTTTATATTTTTATTTCAATTCAAAATTTATTTAATATTATTTTAAAGGAATTTTTTACTATTTTTATTTTAATAATTATTATTTTTATTTTAATTATTTTATTTTGATTTGATTTATTAATTTTTCATATACATTTTCACAAATTCTACAGTTTAAAATCTCTACATTTAAAACAATAATAAATAAAGTTTTGCATTTATAAATTTTATTCCTATATATAAATTATTTATTTATATATATTTTTTTTTAATTTGTCATTCAATCTCTGGATATTCTTTTTTAATTAATAATATATGACATTTAATAAAAATTAATTTACTATTCATTACCTAAAATTAATAATAAATAAATTTAATAATAAATAAATTTAATAATAAATAAATTTAATAAAAATAAATTTAATAATAAATAAAGTTAACATTAAAATTAAAATTTTTAATAATAATCTTATTTATTATAAATATATTTTTTATTTTATATGATGGAATTAATTTTTACCATAAATTTTATATATTTATTATATATAATATAATATATTGAAATTGACATTTTAAATAGTTATCAAAAAAACTATAAAACTTTATTTATAATTTATTAATAAATAGAATTTAATAGTCATCTTTGAATAATAATTAAATAATAAATAATAAAAAATAATAATAAAAAGAGTATTTAATAATAAATATTAACTATTAAATATATTAGCTATTAACTATTAACTATTAACTATTAATAAATAATAAATATTTTTTTTAATACTAATGAATATTAACTATTAATAAATATTAAAATTAAATTATACTATTACATATTTTGTTAATAATTCATATAAATTTTAATTAATGATTACAATAAACTTTTATTGTACTGAAGATAGTACAATAAGAAAAAAAAAGGCATAAAGGAAAATAAAAATATTAAAATTATATTACATTTATTAATTAGCTTCTTAAATAAAAATCTTTTTTTTTTTTTTATTATTATATTTATATATAAATATTTATTATATCAATGTAATATTTTATATATTTATGGATAAAGTAAAAATGATAATTATATTAGTAAATAAATAAATATATATATATATAACGAAATAATTTCTTTAAAAAATTTTTTTTATGTTATTTAAATTAAAAAAATTTTTATTTTCTTTATTTAAAGAAGTAATCTATTATAAATATTTAACAATATAAATATAAAAGGAATTATAAAAATATAAACTAAAATAGAAAAAACGAATTAAAAATTTTATTATATTAATTATGAAGAAATATTTTTATTCATAACATTATTAATATAAATTGAAAGAACAAAAATATTAATAATACAAAAACAAAGTAATATTAAATGAAAATAAATTTTAACAATAATAAATTAATAAATTTAAAAATCAACATAAGAAATTCTTGGGACAATTGAAAGTAAATATTCCTTTTTTTTTTTATTATTTTATTATAACAAATATATTAAAAAAAAAATAATTTTATTTATAACCTGAAAATCTTTTAATAGTTTTAAAAATTTACGATAATAATTATGGTAAAGAGAAATGGAAATATAAATTTTGATAATATAACCAAGGAACTATTATTAGTAATTTCAAAATTTGTTAATTATTATATTGACAATAAATATTAAGGGAAAAATACATTTATAAAAATGAATATGAGATTTAAATTTAGATTTTAAAATTTTATAGGAAAATAGAATTATTTTACTATTTTAATTTATAATTACCTCAAAAATTCATAAATATATATTATAGTATTTTTTTTTTAAATAATAAATAATAAAAAGAATAAAAATAGATATTATATCTTAATCAATTTTTTTTTTTTTTTTTTTTTTTTTTAAATATCAATATAATGAAAAAAATGGTTTAAAAATAATATAATAATTTATGAATAACATTTCCAAGTTCATTTTTCTTATAAATATTTTAATAGCTGTTATATATCACAGAATGAAATTATTAACAATGTTTTTTTTTATGTTTTATATATATAAAAAAATGAACCGTTAATATATAAATAGAAGCAAAATATCTTCAATAATAGAACTATTATATCTATAAAATAAAGCTAAAATAAAAAAGGTATAGAATATAAAAAGTCAGAAAAAATAAAAAAAAAATTATTAAATTTAAAAAATAAAGAATATATGGAATATATAATTGAATATATAATTGAATATAATATAAACATAAATTAAATATATGAAAAGCAATTTATTTCAAATATATAGTCAAAATTGTAATAAATATAATTTATTTTAGAATAAATCAGTAAAAAAAAAAATTAACAAAAAAGGGATATCTTTTTATTAAAAGTAACGTTTAAGGAATTATTAATAATATATATTTAGATTATAATAAATTATTCAATATATTTTATATATATAATTAATTAATATTATAGTTAACAAATTTAGAAACTAAAATAAAATACAAAGATATATAAAATATATATAAAATAAAAAATATATAAATAATTGAATAATAAATAATAAATAATAAATAATAAATAGTAATTAAATAATTGAATAATAAAATAATAAATAATTAAATAATAACTAATAACTAATAAATAAGTAATAATAAATAATAAATAATAGTTTATATATATTTAATAATTAAACTATAATTCATATTATTTTTTTAATTTTTAATTTTTATTTTCTTTCTTTTATTTTTTATTTTTATTATTTATGTAAATATATATTTATAATTCGTTCTTTTTATTTAATTTTATATAAAGAATATCATATAAAAAAAGCTTTAATTAAATGGAAATCAAAAATTACTTTTTATAAAATAATTTTTTAATTAAAAAATAAAATAAAAAAAAAATTAAAAAAATTATAAAATATTAAACTAATCATAAATATTTATATAAATGTATATATATAAATACTAGTTATTTTACAAAAATCATAAACAAAAACTTTCAATAAACTACATTTAGGCCAAATTTAATTTTCATATATTATTTAAAAATATAATAATTTAAATTATTACTAAAAAGAACAAAAAACTTAAAACAAAAACCAAAAAAAAGAAAATAATTAATTAATTATTTTTTTATTTTTTTATTTTTTTATTTTTTTACCAATAAAGATATTTTATATATAATAACATATTAAGAATATTTGTAATTTATTAAATATATAGTATTAATATAATTTTAAAATTTAAAAAAGAAAAATTATAAAAGAAAGAAAGTTTTGTTGGAATGCATTATCAATAAATTATATAATTTTTTTCTTTTTTCTTTTCTATTATTTTATTATTCTATAATATATTTAATCATTGATAATAAATAAGAAACAATAAAATGAAACTTTTTAAAAGAAATCAATCTCTTAAAAAACCTGAAGAAAATTATGATA
>JACVTC010000031.1:690000-697500 GCA_016946835.1 Neocallimastix lanati (nom. inval.) | reverse complement strand
ATAAATAAATAAATAAATAAATAAATAATAATAATAATAATAATAATAATAATAATAATAATAATAATAATAATAATAATAATAATAATAATAATAATAATAATAATAATAATAATAATAATTAATAATAATAAAAATAAATAATTGAAACAATTAAGAATTTATTTAGTAGAAAAAAAAAATTTTTTTTATTATTATAAAATAATAATAATAATAATAATAATAATAATTTTGAATTTCAATTTAAATGTATATACAATATCAATAAAGAAAGTAAATTACCACAAGTAATATTAGTAGATGGGAATGGCTATTTACATCCAAGACAATTTGGCTTCGCATGTCATTTAGGTGTGACTATAAATGTACCAACCATTGGCGTTGGCAAAAATTTTTTAGTTATTGAAGATGGAGATGAAATGACGATGGATTATGTGAAAAATAAATGGAAGACAGAAACTCTACCTCAACATAAAGACAGGCAACCTTTAATTGGAAAATCAAACACACTATACGGGTATGCTGTAAAATCAAACGAAACAACTACAAATCCTATTTTTGTATCTGTCGGTCATAAAATTGATATTAATACAGCTATCAACATTGTATTAAAAACTTGTGTTAATAGAGGTATTTATAATTGATAAAATAATAATAATAATAATAATAAATAAATAAAAAAAAGGAATAGCCTTTAAATATCTTAATAAAACATTTTTAAAATTATTTAATTATTATTTATAATAATTTATTTAATTCTTTTTTTTTTTTTTTTTTTTTTTTTTCTATCTCTCTTTAATTATTTTTTTATAATGATATAATATATATATATATATATAAATAGTTCCTGAACCCATTCGTCAAGCTGATATAAGGTCAAGGAAATGTGTTCGTGAAATTTTGGAATCTAATAAAAAAGGAAAAAAGGAAATAAATACTAAAATGAAAAAGAAAATAAAAATAAATTAAATAAATTTACTTTGATTATTATTTATTTATAATTTATTTATTTTTTATTTTATTTTATTTTTTTTTTTATTATTATTTCTTTTTTTTAAAAATAATATAATGAAATTTTCAATATTTTTTTTTTACTAAAATTTGTTTTTTTTTTTGTAACTATATAAACTTTTTCTTTTCCTTTTTTTTTTATTAACTTTCAATCTCCTCCAAACTATAGTGACCCAACCTTCTATTTAGGAATGAATGCTATTCCTAAAGTTTCTAGTTATATTTATCTTGGTATTCCTTTTTCTGATGATCTCTTACTAGAACACATTATATCTCACATGCATTTTAAAGTTAGAAAATCCCTTCTTTCATTTACACATTTCTTCTCAAATAAACTTATCCCTATTGCATACAAGAAAAAAGTTCTTCAATCCTTTGTTATTAGTAAAGTAATTTATTATTCTCCTTTACTTGGTTCAAACAAATCCAGAACGGCCAGAATTCAAACATTAATTAATACTGGTCTATTTTGGTGTATCGGCTCCTTCTCTAAAAATGGTAAAACAAGTTCAGAATACAATGACTATATTAGACATAATTCTACTATGAGTACTTATGCTTTATCTCGAGATCTAAGCATTCCTCCTATTGCTGGTGTCTGCGCAGCCTTACAGATTAAATCATTTGCAAAATGGAGTAAATCAAACTGTATTATAAAGGATCTTATTAAATCTATTCCCAAAATGCATCATTATTCCTGGACTAAAGAATCTAGAACACTGTATAAAAAAATCAAAAAATATAAATGTGAAAAATATGACGATATTTTAGAACGTTACTGGAAATCAGTTGCCAAATTTCAAGGTATTAAAGGTCAAAATTACGATCGTAATAAGTTCTCAAACAATAAAGCTATAATTATGCTTAGTTTAAAATATCCCCAATTCAACTTAGGGTTTTCGTGGATTATTCGTTTACGCTGTGGTTATAAATACAATACTACTATTGCTATTAGAATGGGTAGAGTTTCAGAAGATTGTCCCAAGTCTTGCCCCTGTTGTGGCGAAGATAAACAATCTTTTGAACATTGGATTTTTAAATGCGATGCTCTTGCATCTTTTAGATGGAATTCTTTAAATTTCATCGATGATCTCTATGTTTTATTCCTTAGGAAGATTAGAGTGTTTAATCCTCTTTCTTCTTATGACTCTATTTCTAATTTTGAAGATTATATCAATCATTATATATACTTGTTCCTTCTTGGTGGGACTTTAGTTTTAAATGAGCTACATTTCGATAGTGGGGAACAGAGACAATTAAATGAACTACTTTTCAAAGGTTCATCTGAGTCACCTGTTCCAAAAATTGTGGGCTTGGCTTAATTCTTAACAAGTGCAATACCTATCATAAGTAGTTCGTTTGAGCTATTATTTGATAGGTATTGCAAAATACCAAACTTATCCAAGAGCGTCGACGTCGTACTGATAAGGCATAATGATAATACAGGATCGTCATCTATTGCTACGAAGGATGAATCTCTCCCTAGTAGTTCAATAAATGATGAGTCCGGGGAGAGTTTAGTGGACACCACACTATCTATTTTAAAGATGTTACTTCTAGGTTTTATTTCTTTTTTATTTGATAGGAAGGGAAAAATTCCCGCATAGTACAACTTGCCGAAATACATAGTATTTTCGAGCTTTTTTATTTTTTTATTTTTTAATTTTTTATTTTTAATTTCAAATGTACTTTTCACCTACATGTATTTTTTAAAATAAAATTTAATAAAGTTTTGGAAGTGTATTCTCTTCCCTGTCTAAAAAAAAAAAAAAAAAAAAAAAAAAAAAAAAAATTTATTAACTTTCAAGAATAATAAAAAAAAAAATTCAAAAAATAATTAAGAATAAAATATTTAATTAAATTTAATTAATTATGTAATATATTAATTATATAATATCATATATTAAAATAAATTGAACTAATTAAAATTCAATATTCTAATTTATAACTTTTATTTTTTTTAATTTTTTTAATTTTTTTTATAAATATTTTTACTATTTATTATTATTATAATAAAAAAATAAAATTTTAATTTTTTAAAACTTTTCTTTTATTTTATTTTATTTTATTTTAATCATTCGTATTCATTTTTTTTTTATATATTAATATATATATTTTTTTCTTTATTTTTTATAGTTTTATTTAATAATAGTTGTCCTTTTTAAAGTAATATTTTACTTTATTTATTCATTTATTTTCTTTATTTATTTCAATATTAAAAATATTCGCATATTTATATTTGTATTAATTTATTTGTATAAAAACCATAAAGAAAAAATAAAATAAAATTTTAATTATTAATTGAATTTATATATATATATATTTTTTTTTATAATTAAAGAAAAATAAGAAAATATATATAAAGAAAGACAAGAAAAAAAAAATGGCATCGTTATATGGTGATTTACCACCACCAGGAGCAAAGTCAAAGGAAAATGAACAATCCTCAACTTCAAAAAGTTCAAATACAAATAGTTCACAGGGTCAATCAAAAATTAGTAAATTATATAATTTTTCACCTTCAGTGAAATCTACCTTGAAATCTATTAAAAAACCTGTTATACCAGGTATATAATATATATATATATATATATATATTTAAAACTTTATACAAACCAATATTTTAAAAAATATCATCAATTTTTTTTTTTTTATATATATATAAATTTTAATTTATTATTATTGGAATTATTAATTATAATATTTATATATATTCATTTAATAATAAAATATATTTATTTTCATTTTATAATATTCAAATAATTAATTTCTTAATAAATGAAATATTATTTTTTTTTTTTTTAAAAAAATATTAATTAATTGATATCATATTAAATTAATTATTTAAATAACAATAAAAAGCGAGTTGGACCACTGCCACTCAATTTAAACCAACTCAAAAAAAACATATAATTAAAACAAAAACGACTATAAAATCTTCCACTACACCAACAACAATCAAACCCATTCATAATGATAACAATGAAAATATACCAGTACCAACTATTATATCTAGCAAAATTATTGCAAAAAAAAAAGATACCATTATTGATAATAGTATAATAGAAGAAAAACAAAATAATTGGCTAAAATCTAATGTTACTTCGAAAAAGGTTAATATTACAAGTTATACATAATTAATTTTAGTAATATATATATAAATTATATATTTTTATCTACTTATTCTTGGAATTTAAATAATCAAAAAAAAAAAAAAAAAAATCTTGTTAATAATATTTAATTATTAAATTTTAAATTCTATATTATTTATAAAAACAAAATTAATAATAATGATAAAAATAATATTGGTATATTTTAGAGAAAACAAAATAATTTACAAAATAATAAAAAATCAGTAAATATAGATGATATATATGATCCAAAATATCCAAATGAATATGAAGTATATAAAAAAGAAATGAAGATGAAAAAGCGAATAGAAAAGGAAAGAAGAGAAATGGAAAAGAAAATGGAAAGAGAAATGCGTCATAGCCATCATCATCATAGTCATCATAGTAAATATATAAATTACATAAATTACATAAATTTCATAATTTTTTTTTTTTATTTTTTATTTTATACAAATTTATATATATATATATATATAAATATTACACATTTACCTATTAATATATAATATTATTTTACTGCATTTTTTTATTAAATATATTATTAACTTAAAATAAATAAATAAATAAATAAATAAATAAAACAAAATAAAAAAAAAAAAAAAAAAAAAAAAAAATAAGATTCAACACCTCCTCAACCAATGCCACAACCTATGCCACAGCCAATAATGCAACCTCCTGTTCCACAAAGCAAGGATATGACAGGAGAAGAAGCTTATTTAATGAGAGCTCGTCTCTCTCAAAATCCAGTTCAAACTACTCCAAGTAATTATTATTACTATTATTTCAAATAAACTTATAATATTTATACTAATATAGTATTATATACTTTGTATTTAATTTATTAAATTAATTCTTTCAGTGATGATGCAATCCAATATACCAGCTAGTCGAGTTGTATTATTAACTAATTTAGTAGGAGCGGGTGAAGTGGATGATACCTTACAAGAAGAAACAGCTGAAGAATGTGAAAAATATGGAGGTAATATAATAATAATAATAATAATAATAATAATAATAATAATAATAAATAAATAAATAAATAAATAAGTAAATAAATAAAAGTAAATAAATAAATAAAAGTAAATAAAAGTAAATAAAATAATATATATATTAAATATAAAACAAAAATTTTATTAAAAACAATTTTATCATAAATTTGAATTTTATTTAATACAACTTTGTATGGTACACAAACACAAAAATAGTTGTTGAACGTTGCTTAATTTATGAAGTAAAAGGAAATGTACCAGATGATGAAGCTGTCAGAATATTTATAAAATTTAGTAGATTAGAAGAAGCAAATAAAGGTATTAAAAAAAAAAAAAAAATAAAAATAAAAATAAAAAATAAAAAATAAGTATATATATATATTATTCTATTACAAATAATATCAATGTTATTTATTATAAGCATTTAATTTATTTAATAATTTTTTAAAATCTTATTATATATATATATATTTTTTTATTAATATTTTTATTTGTACAAATTTATATATTATATATATATATATATATATATATTTTTTTTTTTTTTTCTATTCCTTATTTTTAGCTTATAATGCGTTAAATGGAAGATTCTTTGGTGGTCGTAAAGTGAAAGCAAAATATTTTGATGAGGATCGATTTACGAGATTAGATTTAGCTCCAAGACCAGGAGATTTTTAAATTTAATAAAATAGCAATAAAAAATAGAAATAAATAAATAAAAAAAAAAAAAATAAAAAAAAAAAAAAAAAAAAAAAAAAAAAAAAAAAAAAAAAAAAAAAAAAATAAACATTTAACATATATATATATATTAATAGATATATTAATAGATATGAATATATTTAAAATTTTAATAATTATAATAAAAAAATATCATTTTATTTTTTAACATTAAATAATATAAAGAAATTTTATATTCATTTATGTTATATCATGATTATTTTAATTTTAATATTATAAAAAATATATATATTAATATATAATAAAATTATTTTTATTTTATTTATATATATATATGTATATTAAAATTTACTATTGTAGTTTCTAATCATTCTTAATACCAATAAATAATAATAATAATAATAATAATAATAATAATAATAATAATAATAATAATAATAAGTTTTAATATTATTTTCCGTTTGAGTTATTTTCATGATTATTTTAATAATATATATATATATATATATAATAAATTTATTTTAATTTTTTAATTTTTATTTATATAATTTTTTTTTCCCATTTAGTAATTTATTACTGTTGATTCATATTATTCTTATTTCCAATAATAATAAAATAAATTTAAATATTAATTTCTATTTATAAATACTATTTACTTTTCCTTTATCTTTTATTCTTCTTATTAATATCTTCTTCTTCTTCTTCTTCTTCTTCTTCTTCTTATTATTATTATTATTATTATTATTATTTAAATTTTTAACGCATAAGAGTATTATATTATTAAATAATAGTGATTAATAATTTCTTTTTTTTTTTCTAAACAAGGAATAGAATACACTTTTTATTGCTTTGTTTATTAATTTTTTTTTAAAAAAAAAAAAAAGTGTAAAAATACATTAAAAAAATATTACTCAAAAAAAAAAAAAAAAAAAAAAAAAAAAAAAAAAAAAAAAAAAAAAAAAAAAAAATTAAAAGAATATATATTTATAAATAAAAATATATATATATATATTAAAAATAAAAAATTTAATAAAAAAAAAAATATATATATATATAGTCAAATGGTAATACCATGAAAATAGAGTGAAATTTTTTTAAAAGTTTATTTATGGTATTATGATATGAATGGAGTTCATTTTCATCCAAGAAAAAAAAAAAAAAAATATATATATATATATATATATATAAAAAATAAAGAAGCAACATCTATAAAGTAGATAATGTGATGACCACTATACTCTCCTCCGAAAACAAGAGAAATATTATTCAGGTGGTTCAATTTCCCAATAAATTCGTTGTGTAATGAAAGATACAATGATTACTATTTGTATTATGATGTACGTTGTCCTAGAAGGATTTGTAAATTGAGGTTCTTCTTTACCATTTCAATCTGATGTTGACGTTTTGACTTTGACTCTTTTTGGTAATAAAAAGGTTTTTTTTTTTTTTTTTTTTTTTTTACTACACCATTCAAAAAGTTAACTCAAGAGAATTACTAATGACTGATATAGTGTCGATAAGGTAAAATTCTCAAGGCTAACAATGGAATGGAATATTATTAGACTGTGAACTCTTACAATAGAAGTTCTTTTTATATGCCTTTTTGAGTTCCCTCCAATATTGAATTTTAACTCTTCTAAATTAAAGACTAAAGTTCCCACAAAGAAAATATATATATATATATATTTTTC
>JACVTC010000031.1:632500-687500 GCA_016946835.1 Neocallimastix lanati (nom. inval.) | reverse complement strand
TTTCAATATCCAGCATAGTTCTTTGAACCTTTGGTAATAAAAGTCTTAAATTTTGAATAAGAGCTTCTCTTTCCTCTTGATGAATATCAGTAACGAGCATACCCAATCTTTTATTTTCTTCATGAAATCTTATGGCTTCGATGTATTTACCGTGATAAATATAATACATTAATAAGAAATCTTTACATAATTTCTTATTAGATTTTCTCATATATTGAATTAATTGAGTTTCTTCACTTTTATTATATGGAAATTTACGAATTGTATTTATTAAAGAACTATTTGGTATTTCTTTATTATATATAAATTATTACAAAAAAAGCGTGAATAATAATGAATAATAATTATTATTGATTAAAATAATAATAAAATAAACTGTTTAGTATTCAAACAATTTCATAGATTATAATAATAATTTTATATATACATATATAATATATATATATATATTATTGTTATATTATAATTAATAGTATATTTTACCTTCTTCAAAACAATAATTCAAAAAGAGTGTAAATAAATTTGAACCATCATGACTCTCATAATAATTATATTTTCTCTATATATAATATAAATATATATTTATATTTTTAAGTTAAATATATATAAATATGTAAAAAAAATTTTTTTTTTTTTTATTATTTATTAAAAATTGAATCATAATTTAATATTAATATTATCAATAAATAAATAAGAATATATATATATATATGTATAAATGACTAACTTGGAATAAAAAGGCATCAAAAATACTTGTTTTTAAATAAAGTTTCATTTGGAGTTCAATACCAACATCAGATGTTATTGAAGTTTTAGTAATTTGAATGAAACGACAAGCTTCATTATAATATTTTTGATCATATAATAACTGAATAATTTTTTCTGGCCAATCAATTTCAATTAATGGATTCCATAAGTAATTAAAAGCTTCCTATATTTACGAAAATACAAATATATATATATGTGTGTGTGTGTGTGTGTGTTTGTGTGTGTGCATATATATAAATTGAAAATATAAATTTTAAAATGTTTATTAAATATTAATTAAATGTTAAATATAATTTAAATTAATAATGTATAACTATTTACTTATATCATAAATAAATATTACTTTAATGTTTTGATGATCTAATGCCCAGTAACCATTGATAGCAATTAAATAATGTGGTAATATAGACCATTGCTTAGCATATTCGTCATAATCACAATTTAAATCTTTCAATATGTAATATATCTTTTGTATTTATTTATTTATTTATTTATTTATTTATTTATTTATTTATTTATTTATTTATTTATTTATTTATTTATTTATTTATTTATTTATTTATTTATTTATTTATTTATTTATTTATTTATTTATTTATTTATTTATTTATTGAAATAAAAAATATATATATATATATATGTGTGTGTGTGTATGTAAATAAAATTATTAATTTGTTATAATTTAATATTTTTTAATATTAAATTTTATATTATAGTATAATTAAACTTACAATACAATGACCAATAATATTATATATATCATCTTTAAACAATTGATTTTGAACATCCTTTAAGTCATAATAAGTTTCAAAAGGATATTTGGTATCTTTATTTTATTCATAGTATAAATTATATATAAATAATATATTATTATTAAAATTTTAATAATTACATATTTAAACATAATATTGAAATTGGTTCAATTTATTATATTAGTTTTAATATATGTATATTGAAAATTAAACATATATATACATAAATTAATATTTTAAAACTTAAATTTACCAATTTCCATTGTTTCTAATAATAAATCTATAAATAATTTTGAATCACTCATTTTTTTTCTAACAGTTTTAATTGATTTTCTTTGCTCATCTGTATATAATGATGGTGCTGATTTTAATTCTTCTGGTAATTGAGCACGTGGTATCTATTTTGCATATCATAATGAAATACATAACAATATTATAGTAAACAATTAAAAATAATTAGTGTATAAATAGATAAATATATATATATATATATATATATATTTATATTAATATAAATATAGATATACCCTTAAATTTGAATTTTGAATACAATCATCATCAGTATAGCCGACATATTTAGTCAAATATAAAATATCACAGCATATACCATTAGAATAAACATTTAATCCCTATTTTTTTTTTTTTTTACGATTTTAAAAAAATAGAAATATTAATATTTATTATATTTACTTATAAGATTAAGCTATATATCTATTATTATTATTATTATTAATGTAAAAAAAAAATAAATAAATAAATAAATTTACTAAGACTCTTAAGGAAACAGCTGTTGTAGCTGGTGTGAAATAAGTTTGAGTAATATCAATTTCTGATATTTCTCTCATAATTTCAATTGATATAATTTTTAATGTTGTTTTTGCCTTATGAATATAAACAAAGTATAAAAATAATTCATCTTTTTTTTTTTTTTTTTTTTAGTTTTAAATATACATATATATTTCTAATTATTATTTATTGAAAATATTCAAATAGTAATAAAATTTAAAATAATGTATAATAGTAAAATAATTAATTTACCTGGTGATAATGAAGCAACTTCAATTTTTCCTGGTGTTTCTGGAAAATCAATAGTTTGTGTATCTTCATTGGTTAAATTTAACATTGTGACTGAAATACTTTATATATATTTGATTAATTTTAATTCAACGAATAAAAACTAAAAAATAATTATAATTTTAAATTATTAAGTTTCTATTTTTAATAAAAAATTTTTACCTTCTCGAATAATCATATTCAGTATATGAACCATTTACAACATATAATTTATTATTTTTATAAATAATTGAACAAATAAAGGCTATATATATTGGATTTATAATATAAATTTTTAAAATTATTATAATTTATAAATTATAAATAAAATAAGAAATAGTAAAATAGGAAATTAAGAAAAAACTTACATTGTTCATCTGAAATAGAATATTCTTTGTTTATCTCTAGTGAAGTATTTAACAATTCATCAGAATCTAAATAATATGAAATAACTCTTCCCTTATCGAAACCAACAAATAAAACTGGTTGATTTTCTTCAACACATGTTTCTAACGCTGAAATCTGTTTTTTAATTATTTTAAAAATGAATTTCCAATTTAAATTAAATTTTTTTAATTTAATATAAAATAAATCTTTTAATTTTTTTTTTTTTTAAAATATATATATATATATATAATATATACCTTTCCGTAATTTTTTTTAATTTTATAAAATGACCATGTATTCTTTATTATTTTTGTTTTTATTATTAAAAATTGATTTTAAAATTTTAGTCACTAATATCAAACATATCATTATTATAAGATGCTATTTTATCATTTCTTATACCTTATTTAATATAATTGAATTATTTCTCAATCTTCTTGGAAGTTTTATTAAATCTGAAATAATTTCATTGTTCGAGGTACTCATAATAACAAAATGATATATAAAATTGTTATCTTCCTCATTATTCTATTGTACATTAATTATTTATTTTAATAAAAAAAAAAAAAAAAAAAAGCTTAGTAATTTCAACATTTTTTCTTGATTTATCTTTCTTTTTTTTTTTTTAATGATTTCTTATAATTTTAAATTATTGCTTTATTTTTGAAAAATGAAATTTACAATATCAAAAGAATCTGAAACTTTAATATTGGTAATTTTTGCTTTAAATGAATGTCCAATTTTAGCTGTTATTTTAATTAATGGATCAAAAATATATAATTCTGAATTTTCATTACTGTCTTCAACACATATTACTAAAAAATTTCTATTTCCTGATTCTACGCTTATTACTTGTGTATATGTTTTCTATTTTTAGAATGTATGAATTATCCAATAAAATAAAATAAATGTATATGTATATATATATAACAAATTATATTAATAATAATAAAAAGAAGGATTAATAAATAAATAAATAGAGAAATAAATAAATAAAATAAATTTAGTTATAATGTATTTTTATGTTATTATATTTTTTAAGTTTTTTTTTAAAAAATAAAAAAAAAAAAAAACTCAAAATTTGTTTTTTAATGATTTATGAATTAATAAGACTAAATTTATCTGTTTTATTTTATTAATATTTGCTATATTTATTTAATTCGTAAATTATTTTAAAAAATACATTTTAACTAGTTATTTAAAGAAGTAAAATATATTTTTAAATTTCATCACAGAAACCAATGTATATAATTTGCTAATTACTTATAATTATAATAAACATTTTATACTTATTTTAAATAATTTTTATTTTTATTTTTATTTTTATTATCAAATTACATTTTGATTATGATCTATTAAAGCTTCTACTGGTAAGAAAGCCGTAACTTCTGATGAACGAAGATTTCTAACTTCAATAAATGTCGAATCCCATCTATAACACCATTCAGCATCATTTGACCTATTGAATCCTCCACCATGTTCACATTTAGGATCAAATATATGTTTTAATGTTCTAAATTCGTTAACATCTGCTTCTATCATCTTGATAATTTTAATTTTCTAATAAATTTATGATTATTATGGAATCAGAAATTATCAGATGTATTATATATCAAAAAAAATTTTTTTTATAGAAATATTTAAAATTATTAATAAAAGTATTACAATAATATTAAGTAATATAGTTCAAGATTTAATAATTTTTTTTATTTTTTTATTATTTTATATTTTTATAAATTTTAATTATTTAAGTTATATTTATAATATATGAATTAATATATATTATATTGTATGGGATTTAAAATATTTGAAATTTTATAAATTCATTTTTTTAAATAATAAAATTTATTTAAATCCTAAGATATTATTGGTGATTGGTTATATCTTAAAAATATAGAAATACTATTTTGATATATTTTAGAAGATTATGTTTAAATAATTATAATCAAAAAAAAAAAAAAAAAAAAAAAAAAAAATAAAAGAAGAAAAGAAAAGAAAAAAAGTTATATAATATTATTTTTATTTCGTTAACAAATATTTTTATTATATTAATTATTGTATTATTTAATTTTAATATATATTATTAAATTTAAATATTTTTATTTTATATTTCTAGCATCTAACACTTTTTAGTTTAAAACTTTCAACAAATGATTTTAGCAATGGCTTAATCAATATTTTGTTTTCTATGTTTTTTAACATTCTTTTACATACAACATATGATGATTTATTTTTCTTTCTCTTCTGCTAATAATTCCTTCATTATTAAGATTTTATTTTTAATATATATTTATATAAGAATCTCATTATATTACTAAAAAAAATAAAGGTATTAATTTACTGAATATCATTAACTTTTATTAATATCATTAAAAAGGTTAAAGAATAGTAGCCATTTTAATATGAAAGAAATGAATATAGACAAAGCTATTAAATGGCTCTAAAATATCTGTCTTGACTATGATGTCTTTCTTTCTATTGTTCCTAAATTTTTATTATATTAAAGTGAAAGAATTTCTTTTCTTTTCTTTTTTTAAATATTTAAAGTTAAGAATATATAGTTTAAAATTTTCTCTATCAGCTTTAATTATATATATTTAATGATTAATTATGATTAAAATTATGTTTTATGGATTTTAACTCTACTCCAATGATGCAAAACATCAAAATAACTTTGAATAGTAACAGTTATTAATTTTACTAATTATAAAATTAGTACCTATATTATAATTTGTTGGGATAAATGTATAATATAAATTTTTTATAGAGACATTTCATTAGTTTACTTTTCAAAAAATACTTCTTTTGCTTTATTTTTTACTTTCTTATTTTGAAGTTCTTTTTTTTTTTTTTTCTTTTAATAATTGTAAATCAGATATTATTTTCAATTCCATTTAAATCAATAATGTAGCTAAACTACGAATAATCAATCTGCTAACTAAATACTATTATCAAGTGGGCTAGCACGTGACTCATTGGGATAGGTTACTCTTGCCTCGCTTCAAGGGTGTTAGGCACCCGAAAAAGCATTACGAGAAAAATTGTGCTTGAAAATCTCAGCAATAATATGTATGGTTAGAACGCCAATGCCGAATAAAACAGTAAGGCTGTCCAGTAGGGACTATATCCACAAAGTGTTGTGACTACCTTAATATTCCCATGTCTTGAGGGGGGTATAGGGCGGTACACACCAGAAATAAAAAAAAAAAAAAAATGAATATTTCATATAATCTTTAATTTTTTCAATTAAAGTCGATTATTATTTTTGATTTTAAAATTTTATTATAATATTGTTAAAATTGTTTAACTTTTATTATTATTATTATTATTATTATTATTATTATTATTATTATTATAATTATTATTATTATTATTATTATTATTATTATTATTTCCATTGAAATTAATAAAAAATAAAAAAAAAAAAAAAAACTTAGTTATTGTAAATATAAATGGTAAAAAATTACTAATAATTTTTGTTGAATTAATAAATATTTAACTCCTTTTTTATTAATCATATTATTATCATATATTATAATTTTCATATTAATCTTCTAAAAATTCAAATCGATAAATAGATAATAATTAATTAAAATTATATACATTAATATTTATATATATAATTTATAATTAATTATACTTTATATATATAATTTATATAATACAATTTATTATATTAATAATTAGTAATGATATATACAGAATTAATATTATACCAAAATTTTCTATTAAAAATAATAAATTAAAATAAACAATTTATTAATATAGTTTAATTTATCAATATTTTATTTTATTTTATTTTATTTATATTTTTATTTTTATTTTATTTTTTTTCTTTTTTTTTTAAATGTCAAATTCTTTAAATTATATTTCCTTGGAAAAAAAAGAAAAAACAATATTAATTATAATAAAAGAATACAATAAATATTAGGAAATAGATATAAAATTAACAATAATAAAAAAATATATTAATAATAAAATAAATTTATCGTAAATAAAATGGTAAAATTATTTAATTTTATATAATTTAAAAATAATATTTAAAAATTGTAATTATAAATCAAAATTTAAATATGTATAATAATAATAATGACATTAATAAATAATGAATAATTATATAAATATATATTTGATAAAAATCTAATTTAAATTTCAATCACTAAATAATAATATTATAATAACATTTTTTTTTTTTTTTTTTTTTTTTTTTTTTTTTTTTACTTCATATATAATAATAATTAAAAACAATATTTTTATAATATAGTCAGTTCTTTTAATTTTCGTGATTTACATCCTTATAATAAGCGGGTTCATATTTATTATGTTATTTGGACCAAATGAAGTATATATATTTTTCATTTAAAAATATATATAATCTATTAAATTTATATTATTAAATTGAAATTTCAAATTAATTTTTAACTTTATTTTTTCATTAATTTTAAATTGAAATTTCAAATTTCAATTTTCAATTTTCAAATTTCAAATTTTTTTTTTTTTATTTAAAAAAAATATTTATATATATATATATGATAAATTAGATGTTCAGAGGAACAATTATTGAAAAAATTCATTGGTTTATAACAGAAGGAGCTCTTGAATATATATTGTATTTACCATTTAACATATACATATTTTTTTAAAATTACTTTTACTTATAAAATCTCATATAAATATAATTATATTTATACTTTTATCATTTAATTATTAAATATTACAATATTTTAAATTAATAATATTTTGAATACTATACTATATATTAATATATTAATAATTATGTTATAATAACAAAATTACAATTTCATGAAAAAAAGGAAATTATACCGGATAATCTTTAGAAAGGATTTCAGTGTTAATGATAACATTATTTTCAAGATATTATATAAATTTAGGCATAGATATGTCCAAGTATATACACATATCATTATTAAATCATTATTAAATAATTGATTTATTATATAATATTAAATGATATAAACATTATAATAAAGTTATTTATTTTGATTATATAATTTCATTTTTTTAATAATTTATTATTTTAAAACAATATATATAAAAAAAGACTTTTTATTTATCAATTTCTACTGGTGGTATAATCCTATTCTTTTATACTGCTCTTGACCGTCTTCCTAATCAATATTTAGGGCCAATTCATTTGTAATTTCAATACTAGAAATATATATATTTTTTAAAAACTATTGTGTTCTTTATAAAGTAATAACCTTTATAATATTTATATTAATGTATAAATTTATGTAATTGTTTTATTATTATTTAGTTTAATTATGCCTGTTGTTATAGCATTCATTTATGTATCTTTCTATGTTGCTTGTGTCTCTGATCCAGGTATTATAACTAAAGAAAATGTTGACGCTCTATGTGAGCATTTTAAATATGATCATATCTTATATTCTGAAAGAACTTGTGAAACTTGTAAATTTAAAAAGTAAGTAGTAAAAAATTTTAATATACATATTAAAAATATAAATATATAAAACAAGTAAAAATTAACAAATAAACAAGAAAGTGCAAATAAATAAATAAATAAATAAATAATAAATAAATAAATAAATAAATAATAAATAAATAAATAAATAAATAGTATAATATAATATAATATATATATTTATTTATTAATGCTTAAATAAAGAAATTAATTTATAAAATTGTATATAAAATTTGTAATGTAATAAAATAAAAATATTAAAGGCCTGCTAGATCAAAACACTGTAGTACTTGTGGTCATTGTATAGCAAAATCAGAGTAAGTAATAATTAAATAAAATAAAAAATATATATATATATATATTTCACTAAAAAAAAATAATAATAATATTTTGTATAAACATTTTATTTATTGATATTAATTATTTAATTTGATATATATATATATATATCAAAATTTTATATGAAAGTCATCATTGTGTATGGATTAATAATTGTGGTAAGTTTAAATAAAATAATTATGTAATTGAATAAATAATAATAAATATATAACTTTAAAATCAATAATGATAAATAATTAATATATATTTATATTTATAATTGTAAATATTATTATTATTATTATTATTATTATTATTATTATTATTATTATTATTATTATTATTATTATTATTATTATTATTATTATTATTATTATTATTATTATTATTATTATTATTATTATTATTATTATTGTTATTATTATTATTATTTTCATTTAATTGAAAGTCGGTTACTTAAATTTCAGATACTTTTTATTATTCCTTATATCCAATATTGTTATTAGCTTATATGGATGTTATTTGTCAATATATCTTATGAGAGCAAAAGGTGATTCCATAGGGTTAAATAGTGGTTATGCCTTTAATCGTTATACTAGAAGATATGAAAAAATTGGTTTTAAGGAATATATTTTGGTAAATAAAATGAATTTAAATATATTAACATTAAAAAAAAATGATCAATGATTATTTTTTAAAAAAAAAAATTTTTAATAAACATATTTATATATTTATAATTTAATATATTTATATATATAAAGATTATGTTTAGTGAAGATCCCATTCTTTGTGCATTAGTGCTCTTTTTAGGAGCCTCTATTCTTGTCGTTTTAGGTTTTATTGGATATCAAAGTTATCTTACTATTATTAGTGGCATGACAAGTAAGATTAAAATTAACAATTAAAATTTTCAATTACTAAAAATAATTAAAATATAAATTATATTAATAATTATAAATTAGCAAATGAATTAGCTAAATGGGGTAGATTAGAGGATCGTTTAAATAAAGGTGAAACATTTGTAACTAAAACCTATGTTGGTGATCAAGAAACAGAAGAAAATAAAGAAAATGAAAAAATCAATAAAAATGATACTAATGATAACATAAAGCAAAGAAAAGAAAAAGAATCAAAATCAGAAATGGAAGAATTTTATGAAGGTATGATTAAAAATGGCTACCGTTATTCAACCATTCGTTCTTTCGATGATGTCACCAATATATATAATCAAGGAATATTAAGTAATTTAAAAGAAGTTGTATTCCCTAACGAAAAAATTTTTGAAGGAAAAAATTAAAAAAAAAAAAAAATAAGTTATTTTCTAACTTATAGTAAAAATTAAAAAAAAAAAAAAAGAAATAGAATAATAAACAAATAGAATAATATTTAAAATTAGAAATATAATAATATATTTATTATTAAATACCAAAAAAAAAAAAAAAAAAAAAAAAAAAAAAAAAAAAAAAAAATACATTAGAAAAAATACACTAGAAAAAATAATATAAAAATTATTAATATTATTAAAATTAAATAATTATAATTAAAAATTGTAAAAATTTTTATATATAAGAATTTTTACAAAAATAGAAAGGAAAAATAAAAAACAATAAATAATTTTATAGGTTTATTAGCTAAATATAAGTTTAATACAACTAATAGATATTTTAATAATTACAATATTAAATATTTAATATTAAAATATATATATTTATTAAATATAAATAAGTACATTAAAATAATAAAAATTATAGATTTAATAAATAAAATAAAATAAATAAATAAATAAATAAAAGAAATAAATAAAAATAAAATAAAAATAGAATATGAATAAAAATTAAAATAATAAGAATAAAATATTAATATAATATAATAAAAAGCAATAATTATTATTAATATTTATAAATAATAATAATTACAATAACAATAATAAAAATAATAATAATTATTATTATTATTATTGATATTCATTTTTTTATAATTTGATATTTTTCTTATTTTCATAAAAATTTACATTTTATATATTAAGATAAATATAAAAATTTTAAAAAATTTTTACTTCTGGAATATTTAAGTATTTTTTTTTTTTTTTTTTTTTTTTTTAACAATTAAATTCTTAAATATTAAGTAATTTATTAAATTATTGAATTATTTATAATATATATATATATATTTGATTTATGTAATAATATGTAATATATATATAATATTTATGTTAAATTTTCATATTACAATTTGTAGTTTTATGCTTTTATACACTTAAAAAAATTATTGAAATTGAAATTAATAAAATAAATAATAAAATTTACTATATTTTGTTGTTAAAAAAAAAAAAGTTGTTTTATGACTTATTATTTAATTGTAAATAAAAAAAAAAAATAATAAAAATCTATTTATATATAGTAAGTATTTTTATGATAATTAAGAACTCATTAGAAACAATTTATATTAAATTTTAATGATTTTTTTTAGACCAGGATTAACTAGAGGGAAAGACAGTACGGCCTCCCTTAAACACATCAGATTCTCATTGAGTTCTTTGCCATGCCTGTTTTGAGGTCAACGCGGACTTCTCTAAGCAAGACTATCATGAAAGACATTCCTTACGCTTTATACTATGAGTTTCTTTTCAGTGATCTCTTGAATCATCATCAAGGGAGGAACAGCTACACTAATCCTCTAACAGATCAAGTGTTCTCTGCACTAGCAATCTAATATAAGGGATCCTTACCATGGCAAGCGAATACTAACCTCATTTGTAAGGAAAAAATCCTTGGAGGATGAAAATCCCTCCATCTAAATTCAGAAGGTAGTCGTAGGTCGATCCATAAACCTTATGAGCGTTAGTCCAGATTACTAACAAGAAAAAAACTAAAAAGATAATTTTTAATGATATATGATAATTTGAAGTTAATATATAAAATATTATATATATATATATAATAATAAGAATTAATATAACATAAATAAAATGAAAAATCAATATAACTTTAATATATTTTTTGAAAATAATAAAAAAAAATATTGCAACACTAAATCATATAAAATTTTTATTGATAATTTTTTTTCCCATAATTTTAAATTTATTTTTAATTTTTTCATTTTTCCATGTACAATATTTATTACTACTATATATTCATTAAATAATATATAAAATATAAAATTTTCATATAATAATTTTATATTTTAAAATAAAAGGGTTTCATAATCATAAAGAATTTGATGCATCTATATCTAAAATAACTCATTAAATTAAAAAATAAATGAGAAAAAGTTCAATTCCTTTGGATGTAAAATCAAAGCTTATATTTAATGAAGTTTCTCAAGAAATGGTTTTATATGTTCTGAATATAGTACAATATCTCAAATAATAAGAAGTATAAATAAACAATTAAAACCTGATATAACAACATTTGATGAAATTCCGTATAAATCAGAATATTATAAAACAGATAGTGGTGAGGATTTTATGATATTCAAAAAACTTGGTCTAGTAATTTTTCAATTTTCATTCCAAGCAAAAACTGTTTGCATATTACAATAAAGATATATTTGCAAATGGTACATTTTATGTACCATCAAAATTTAGTTTATTAAGTATTTATAACAAGAAAATATGTTCAAGAGTTAAATAGGTTTTAAACTATTACTTTATCTATATTAAAAAATAACGAACAAGTATTATTTAAAAGAATAAAGAAAAATACTAATAAATTTAGTAACAATAATGTAATTGATACTAATTAATTTATATTGTGATTTTGAAAAAGATATATTTAATGTCACATAAAAATAAAGTTTCATAATATAAATATCAAATTGTGTTTAGCATTATAAAATATCATTTTAAAAAACAAAACAGAAAAATTAAATTATAATGAAATAGAAAATAATAATAAAATATAGATTTATTATTAAGTCATTTCGAACTTAACCGTTCATAAACCCTGATTATATATTTGATATCTATATTAAAATAAAAAGTATGTTCTAAAAAAATAATCATAATAAATTTCTAGAATTTTTAGAATATTTTAAAAATAACTATTTACTTAAATATGATGCAGATAATTAGAATATAATAATAATATGGAATATACAACAAATAATGCATCAGGATCTTTTAATAATTACTTAAATAATCTTTTTCTAAAAAATCCTTCCAGTTATAAATTAATATATATAAAAAGAAATAAATAATAAATAACATAAATAATAAAATTTGAAGAATAATAAAATATAAAAAATTAAATATAAATATATTATATTTTTAATCAAATAGAAGAAAGGAACATATTATTATAAATAAAAAATATAATATAAATTGTATCTTTAAAATTAAATATTATTTTTTTATTATTTAAACATATAATTTTAAAATATAACTTTAAAATTAAGTATTATAAAATATTTTATTATTATTATTATTATTCTAACAAAAAATATTAAAATATATCTTTAGAAAATTAAATAAAATATTAAATATTTCTTTATATATCCCATATTACATAATATTTTATATTAATACTCCATATTTTATAAAGCCATGTTAAGAAATGCATCACTTCCTTTTAATTATTCTAATTATATGTTTTATTATTTATATTAATAATTTGTGGCATATGCATTATTTATATTACATTAAATTTTATCATTCATTTATTCACTTCAAAATAATAATTAATATATTATTATTTATAAAAATTTCAAACGCCACATTTTTCGAAATGCACTACATTTCTTTAAAATTAAATTTTTAAATTATTTTAAGCATATAAAAATGTTTTGTTGTATGGTTAGTAGTAATAAGAATAAATAATAGTTAAAAAAGAGGGAGAGTTGCATTTCCCCAAATTGCATTTCGCCAGGTTGCATTTCGACAAGTGGAGTATTGATATAAATAAATGAATAAATAAATATATATTAATTCAAAATAATTTTTTTTAAAATTGTTTTTATTCGATGTTATTTAATTTTATTTATTTATTTATTTATTTATTTAATAATTTATTTAATAATTTTCAATTTGGCGAAATGCCACATTTTTTTAATACGCCACATGCTTCCAAAAAAATTGGCAACCTGGCGAAATGCAATTTGGCGAAATGCCACCCTAAAAAGATTCTTCTTGTATTTATATTTTTCGAAAAATGAGGAAAAGAGGTTATTTATTTGTATTTCAATTATAAGAATTAAATAATGTTTTAAATAAATAAAAAAAAATAAATAGAAATTCTTTCAATATAAATTAAATAAATTAAAGGCCTATTAAAATTCAAATCACGTGAGTTTAATTTGTGTTTTGTATTAAAATAAAAAAAAAATATATAAAAATAATATATTAAATAAACAAAATCTCGAATATGATTCTCAATATTATAATTATAATATTATAATATATTGTTTTAAGCTTAAAACATGTATATATTTTATCTAATTACAAAGTTAAAGTAATTATTATAATATAATAATTAATAAAAAATTAGTAGTTTTTATTCTTTTTTTTTTTAACAAAATAAGAAATTAGTTTTTTTTTTTTTTTTTTTTTTAATAATAATTAACTTAAAATTCAAAATATTAATAATCAATAAAAGATAAATTTTTAATCAATGGTTAAACATTATATATATAAATAATTCATTAGACTTTTAGGAAATTTTATAAATAAAATTTTTTTATGAGATTACAAAAATATATATATTACTTTTTTAAAGATTTACAAATAAACTATAATACCATATATATATTTTTTAACTAGTAATTATTAGTTTTATATTAACAATTATTAGTTTTATATTATATTTAAATTGGAATTACTAAAATTAAAAAAGAAGAAAAAATCAATTATTTTTTATTTTTTTATATATACTTTAATGTATAATTATAATTGATACAAATTTTCAATTTATATGTATATATAAATAATTTTTTTTTTTTTTAATATAGAAATTATGGCATCGAAAGAAAGAAATTCTTCATTTGAATTGCTAAGAATAATCAGTATGATTCTGATTGTTATGCATCATTATAATTACCATGGAGGTTTTGATTTCAATGGTCCATTAACATTTAGAATGTATTTTATACAATGCTTATTTTGTGGTGGAAAACTTGGAGTAAACTTATTTGTATTAATTTCTGGTTACTTTCTATGTAAAAGTAAATTCAAATGGAAAAGACTGTTGATATTAGAACTGGAGGTATTATTTTATTCTGTCATTCTTGGACTTATTTCTTTTGTTATAAATCCAAGCCAAAGAGACGTTGAAAATCTTGTATATGCATTTTTGCCTCTACAGAAAAAAAAATATTGGTTTTATACTGATTATATGGGACTTGTTTTGGTAAGTCCTTTATTAAATAAAGGCATCGAACTAATGGAGAAGAAATTTTTCAGAGAAGTGATAATAGCAATTGGGATTATTTTAATGTTTGTTCCTGTAATTGAAAATACAGGTTTTAAATGGTTTATATTTTTGTATTTGGTTGCATCTTATATAAGATATTATCCTGAAGATTTTGGTCGAAGCAAACGATTTTATTTACTTCTTGGAATTTCGTTTTACTCAATAGTAATTCTTTACGTTTTTACTTGTGATTTAATTTCACTTATAGACATAAATGTTAGAAAAAATTATGATTCTCTTTCATCTGAAGACTGTATTTTGATTGTAGTAACTTCATTTGCTTTGTTTATTGGATTTTCAAAATGGAACATTGGAAATAAAAAAATTATCAATATATTTGGTACTTCAACTTTTGGTGTCTATTTGATACACGATAATAAAGATTTTAGAACATTTTTATGGAAAGATATATTTAAAAATTCAGCTTATCAGAATTCAAATATAATCATTTTTCATGCCATATTAACCGTTTTTCTTATATATATATGTTGTACTATCATAGATTTAATGAGAAAACGAATTATAGAGAAACCATTATTATCATTGATAGACAAAATTCAAGAAAAAATGGAAAAAAAATATTCAAAAAATGAAGAAAATTTAGATATTAAAAATATGGTGTAGAAAAGATTTTATCAGGATATATCATGTACAATTTGCTTTATTCAACTGTAAAAGAAAAAAATTTTGTTTTATGAGATTTCAATAATGATTTGAAATATCACAATAGTTTTCTTTAAATTTGTTTCTTTAATTTTATTTATTCATTATAGATATTCTGTAAATATTATAATACAAAGAATATATAATGTTTTATTTTGTTCGTTTAATTAAAATTAAATATATATATATATATACCCTTAATACTAGCAAAATACTAACAATATTGTTTAAAAATCAAATAATAAAAAATAAAAATCAGTTGAAATAATATAAATCTGTAACAATAATAGATAATACTAACAATATTGATTAAAAGTACAATAATAAAATATTAAAATTTATATTTAATGAAAATGATAGAAAATTTTTCATAATATGGAAGAGAATGAAAAATTAAAAAAAAATTTTTACAAAGCTGTTCCAAAAAAAAAACTATGTAAAAAAATTCAAATTCTGTGAAATAGCTTCCTCTGAAAATTTTTGAAAAATATAAATCCGATAAATCCGGATCTTAGTAAATATGCTTATATAGAAAATTAAAAAAAGAACAAAATCGATAACTCTCTGGAAATTGATTTTCAAAGGAAAAATAAAAAGTAGAAAAACGAAAATCAAATTTCCATAAAAATAAATTAAAATAAAATAATAATAATAATAATAATAATAATAATATTATTATTATTATTATTATTATTATTATTATTATTATTATTATTATTATTATTATTATTATTATTATTATTATTATTATTATTATTATTATTATTATTATTATTATTATTATTATTATTATTATTATTATTATTATTATTATTATTATTATTATTATTATTATTATTATTATTATTATTATTATTATTATTATTATTATTATTATTATTATTATTATTATTATTATTATTATTATTATTGTTATGCATTGGGAAAGCCAGGAAGTATAAATGAGCAATATAATTTATGATAATAATTTTTATAAAGAATAAGATGTTCATATTATCCAAAATTTTACAGGCAATGATATAAAAAAAGGATGATGAAATTATAAATAATTATGATAGCAAAACAGGATATTCATTCTGAAATGTACAAAAAGTAATAAAAATGATGGGTAAATTCTTCAACTGAAAAAATTATAAAATTTTTATATTAGAAAAAAAGAATAAAAAATATAATTTATTAATATTTAATATATTATTAACTCAAATAATAATAATTTAAGTTTTGAAGTATTAAATAATATTAAAAAATTAATTTTAATCTAAAATATTAAATAATATATTAAATAATTACTATGATAATATATTAATTCTATAAATTATAACAATATATTAAATAGTAATCAACTTCCAATAAATGATTGAAGTTTTAATTGATAAAAAAAAACTTAATTTAAATAATTTTAATATAATAATAATGAATAACTCAATGGTTAGAATATCTCTTATTGGGTGAAGTTTTATTTATGATTTATTTAGTTATAAATTTTATTTATTTATTATTTCAAAGTAATTATAATTTATTTAATACATGTATTTAATTATTGTTAACTTGAATATATAAAAGGAATTAAAAAATAAATTTTAGTATAAAACATTGCAAAGAATAATTATATAGAATTATTCTTATTTTTATATTCTTATTTATGTTACTTAATTTTATTTTTTCATCACATTTAATTTATATCACGTATCTTCAAATGATTTATTAATATATTTTTATGTAATTAAATAAATTTTATTAATAATTAAAGTTTTCATAATCATTTTATATCAATAATAAATGAAAATTACTATATATTATAAATATAAACAATAAATTAAATTTAAATTTCAATAATAAAATAAATTTTACTAAATGAATGAAATGTGATTCATTTGGTATTGGTGCGGTACATTTCATAATGTGGCGGTTCTAATTGGTAATTTTTTTAATACAATTTAAATAAATAAATGAATAAATAATTTGGAATATTAAAAAATATCCATATTTTCAATGTGGTGTTCATAAAATATAATTTAACGCCATAAATCCTTTAAGATTTTTAATACAATTATAATATATAAATAAATAAATAAATAAATAAATAAATAAATAAATAAATAAATAAATAAATTATAATTTGATTTGGAAATAAAATGTTTTGAATAATTTAAAAAGCCATATTATCTAAAATGTACTTCTGAAATACAATACTTCCAAAAAAAAAAAAAAGAAAAAACAATAAAGTAATTATAAAACATTTCATAATATATTAAAAAAATTGAATAGTTATTGTTTTACGTAAAATAAATTATTAATAATTAAATAAATTGTTAAAAGTCATTAATTTAGGGTGTACATAATTATGTGAAATTTATAATAAAGAGTTAAGTCACACTTATTCTAAATCAAATGCTTTTATATTAATATATTGTGGCTTATAAATTATTAATTATATTACAATTTGTTTAAATAAATTTCTTTTATGTATGATATTTTTGCTAATTTTCTATGTTTAAATAAATTTCTTTTATGTATGATATTTTTGCTAATTTTCTATATAAGTGTATTATATTCATTTCTATAATAAATTTAATTTTTTATATAATTAGCACAAAGAATCTGTTATTTTAATATTTTATGTTCTTTATTTTAAGTTGTCTATTTCCTCTTAAAACCAAAAATTTCTAAAAGAATTATATAAATTTGAATTATCTCATTGTTAATATATTAATTATTGAAGTTAAATAATTATAATTTCTTGAATACTTTAAAATCGATTAGTATAGTTTGTAGATGGATAAACATCATCTATTTGTATATAACTCATAACTATATTTATTAATTTATTATACCCTTCATCACAAAAATTTGCATTATTATTATATTAAATAAGTTATTATCTAAACTCATTTCATTTCAAGTTTGATTTAATAAAACTATTATTTTTAAAATGAACCCATCTAACATTAGGAATTACTATTCTAATATATTTCCCTTAAATATTTGGAATATTATATTTTAATTTATATTGTATGGGACCTCTGACATATACTTTCCTTCATTATTGCTTAAATCTATGTAAGTATTATTTATTATTGAATAGATTCCTTTATTTATTAAAAATTAAATAGAGTATATTATTAATAGTCTAAAGTTTTATTTGATAAACTATTAAATTATAATCTCAATTATTAGTCTCTATAAGAGTTTGAAGATATATAATTTGTTCTTATATATGTTTAAGCATATTTTTCTCTATCAAATTAATATTTCTACAATTTTTTGAGTTTTAGTTTGCTTATAATTTTTTTTCATCAAGAATTTTATATTTTTATGCCTTTCTTTAATTTTGAAATCATGATTATTTTAACTGTTAAATCAGTTTTATTAGTCTTTCTTAAATTGACGAAATAAGCAACTTTTATCATATTTAAAATTCCAATTTATTTTACTTTGATATAATATGAAAATTAAGCTTCAAATGTATTGAAGTATATTTTAATATAATTAATGTATAAGGTACAATATAATAATAAATATATAGGCGTTTATAATTAAGTTTTTGTAACTTTTTACCATAAAATGTTTAAATAAAGATGACATAATTATAAACCCTAAATTCATAATTCGTAACAGATTAAGAGTCTCATCTGACTCTTAACAAGATTCTTAGTGAATGAATTATTTGTCCGACACAAAATTACGTCAAGGAAAAATAAATTAGAATTTTAAATTATGATAAAATTTGTTCATTATATAGACCCATATATATAGAGATTTATAATTAATATTATAATTTAATATTTTAACAAATAGAACTCTAAGCTATTAATAATGTACTTTATTTATATATATTCCTTTAAGTATAAATATATATAAATAAAGTCTTCAGTGGTTTAGAACAAAACAAAATATTGAAATTGAGTGTAAAATATCAATATTATCTTACTCTAATAATAAATAAAGCTGACACATTAAATATAAAATAAATATATATATAACAGTTTAATAAAAAATTATATTAAAAAAAAATAACTATTTAAATTGTCATATATAATATATATTATAATATTACATTTAAAACATGAAATACACATATAATAATAAAAATTTATTTTTGTCAAAAAATTATATATATATATAAAACTTTATTATAAAAGAAATTAAAAAAATATAAGACATTAAAATAAAAATATATTGATAAAATAATTGAAAAAAAAAATATAGATAAAATAATTGAAAATATTATATATAAATTTTTTATAATTTTTTATAAAAAAAAAATTTTTTTAAATTTTTAAAATTTTAAATTCATTTTTATAATATTTAATAGTATATTGTGGACCAGCACTTCTAACAACAGAATTGTAAATGTTTCTAACATTTTCTGTGGAATATTTGTAGGGAACTGAGGTAAGTCCATTCGTTTTGGTGATAGAATTAGTTCTACCGATACTACCATAGTCATTGTTACGTTGAACAACCGATCCTTCTTGTTTAGAATCAAGATTAGTAGAAATGGGTTTATTAGCATTACGGAAAATATTATTTTCAACTAACGCTTTAGCTCCCATACGAACATTAACTGATGAATTCTCAATATTTTCATAGACATTATTGAAGATATGTCCTGTTCCAAGACGGAGAGAAGGACGACGAGATCCAACATTCTTGAAATAATTGTGATGATAAGTAATATGTAATTTACCAGTATCTTCATTACTATTATTATCACTGTGTCCTACTAAAGAAGCTTTGTAGTGGTCATGAATATAATTCCATGAAACTGTAATGTAATCAGAAGCATGAGTAAAATCAATTAATCCATCATAATAATCTTTTCCATGATTTCTATCATTAGAAAATTCACAATGATCAACCCAAATATTTGTAGATTTTTGAGCATTAATACAATCTTTGTTTGGTCCTAAACAACGATTGAATTTAAGATTTTGAATGATGATATTTCTCGAATTTTTAATTTTGAAACCTCCACCAGTAATACCTGAATTTTTATTAGCACCAATAATCGAAGTATTGGAATTAACGGTTATGTCAGAATTAAGATTAATAATACCATTAACTTTAATAATATTAGGATTTGTTCCTTTAAGAGCATTTTCTAATTCAAATTGATTAGACACAGTAATAGTTTGACCACCATTACCACCAGAAGTGCCACCATTCATTGAAGCATAACCAATAACAGCAGATGATCTCACAGGTTTATTAATATTAGAATTTCCATAATTATTTTCCCCAAAATTATTATTGTTATTATTTTTGTTATTTTCATTATTGGTCTTATTTCCATTATTGGGTTTATTTCCATTATTAGGATTATTACCAGGTTTATTGGCATTGCTGGCATTGTTGACTAGAGCTGCTTTAACTTCATTTGATGGAACACATTGAGAATACCATTTATTGAGTGTTTTACAAGCATAACCTGAAGAACAACAAGTGACTCCATTCCAATTATCACTAATCAATAATAATTTATTATTAATTTTTATAATTATTAAATGAATTATCCAATTTTTTAATATTCCTCTTTATATTCAAATTAAAATTATAATATAAATAAATAAATAACTAAATAATATATATATATAGTTGATTAATTACCCTCCACAGTGGTCATAGGGACTATTACAATTAACAGCAAAACCAGATATAATATTAAATAAAGAAGCTAAAATGATAAATGATTTCATTTTTATATTTTAAATGATTGATAAAAATATATTTATATTAAATAAAATTTTACAATTTAATAGTTTTACAATTGTATATACAAATTAATGAAAGTTATAATAATAAAATGAAAAAAAAAAAAAAAAAAAAAAAAAAAAAAAAAAAAACTGATATTTGTATAAAAAATTTTAAAAGTAAATATTTTTATAAAATAAAAGGATATAATAATTTTAGATAAAATAAAAATTAATAATCAAATTAAAGAGTTTACAAAAAGTATAAAAAATATTACCAATATTTGTATTTTTATTTATATTAATCAAAAATTAATTTAAAAATACTGAGGATGAAAATTTAATATAAAATTAATAATTATACTTTTAAACAAATTATCAGAAGTTTGATTTAATAAAATCATTATATTATTTTAATTTTATAAAATAGTTAAATAGAAAAATTAATAACACTACTAAAAATATAAAAAAAAAATTAATAAAAATTTATTGGTAAGAAAAACTACTATAATAAGTACTAAGAAGACTACAAAGACCACTAAGACCACTAAAACTACTAATATTACTAAGATTAAGACTACCAATACCACTAAGAAGAACAATAGTTTACCAATTAATTCTACTGATAAATGTGGAAAGGGAATTGCTATTTGTAAGGAAGGATAATGCTGTAATAAATATGGTTACTGTGGAAAGTCTGATGACTACTGTAAAAGTAGACGTGGTTGCCAATCAGAATTTTGTCAATGCAATTTACGCTACTGATTTTTCTTCTTTAAAGAATCTTACTCATCTTAAGGAATTAAAAATTGAAGATTCATTAAGTGATGTTAACTTCTGCCAAAAGCTTCCAAGTGAACTTAGATCTCTTTGTAAGACTTCATACACTACCAAAAAGTCCTCTACTAAAACTACTAAAACCACTAAAACAAGTACTAAGAAAACTACCAAGAAAACTACTACTAAGACCACTAGAACTACTAAGATTACTAAGACTAAGACTACCAAGACCACTAAGAAGAATAATAGTTTACCAACTAATTCTACTGATAAATGTGGAAAGGGAGTTGCTATTTGTAAGGAAGGATACTGCTGCAGTAAATATGGTTACTGTGGAAAGTCTGATGACTACTGTAAGAGTAGCCGTGGTTGCCAATCAGAATTTGGTCATTGAGAATAAATTTAAAGAAAAAGGAATACATAATAAATATAGCAACTAAGAAAAAGATATATACTTGAAAATGTTATTTTAAGCAGAATATAAAAAAATTTAAAATTATTTATACAATTAATAAATATTATAAAATTTTATATAAATATATTTATATTATATATTTATATATAAATTGTAAAAAATTTAAATATTAAAAAAAAATTAAAATGCAGTTATAAATATTAAAAATATTATTAATAAATAATTACTATTATAATTATATCATATATATATTAAATTTATAAATATTAAAAATTATTAATCTCTTTATTTATAAAATTAAAAAAAATAAAAACTAATATAATATATTATCTTTGTATTACATTTAGTATAAAAATATTTTGAAATTAAATATATGTATATAAATTTTAATAAAAAATAAAATTATAATTATAATTAATACATAAAAAAAAATTATGAAATTTATTTATGTAGTTTTTATTTTATTTTATAATTAGTAATATATATTAAAATTGATATAAAAATTTTTATTATAATTGTTATTACTATTTTTTTCTTATTTATATTTATTATAATTTAAATTTGTATTTTTTATTTGTTATTTTTTATTTTTACTTATTGAAGTAATTTATAAAATAATTTTATAATTTTGAGAGATTAAAGTTTTACTAATTGAAATTAATCAATGTTCCCAGTATTCCTAATTTTAATTCTCAAAATTCAGTTTCACGTTCTAATACAGGAAAGATTTCTTTTTGTCTTAATTGGAATACCTACCAATGGAATTTTACTAAAAAAAAAAAAAAAAAAAAAAAAAAAAAAAAAAAAAAAAAAGAGATAGTATTGGGTAGTTCAACACATTTAAATTTAATAAATTAATCTAAACAATTACTTCTTCGAACCAAAGTTATATAGCTAATGATTAATTTTTTATTGATAAAAAATTATCATAATTTTATAATTAATTGTGGCTTGTTTTATATAAATGATAATTTATATTTAATTTGAATTTATAATATATTTGATTTAATTTAACTTAATATTCTATTATATTTTAAAAGTTAACAAAATATAAAATTATTTATTTATTTATTTATTTATTTATTTATTTATTTATTTATTTATTTATTTATTTATTTATTTAATATTTAATATTTAAAATTTAATATTAATATAAAATGAAATATTACAAATCTTTATTAATAAAGATAGTATTTATTGTTTAAACATAAATTAATGTCATAAATTAAATTTAAATCTATTGATCTCATTAAATTCTTTATATTTGGCTTGTTTTCTAAATATTAATAATAATTACAATTAAGAAATTTAATAAAAAAATCCCATAAATAGTACTTGAGTTATATATCAATATTTTTAATAAAGATTTATATATAATAATTTATTTATTATCAATGATGTATGGTTCATAAAATAGAATATTCTTTTTTATTTTTCCTTTTTTGACATTCTTAATTATTATCTATAGATCAATAGTTTTTAATTAATATTGTCAAACATAGTAATTCGAATATTCTTTTTTTCCTTTTATTCTTACTGGTACTGTTTTTAATTTTTTTTTTTTTATTTCTTTTTAAATTTATCTTTTTAATATAAATAATTATGGCAGAAAAAAAATTTTTTAATATTTAATATGATTTAAATAGAATAATCTATTATCAATAATTTATGCCTTTATGCCTGTTAAAAATATATTAATTAGTTTGAATATTCTTTTTTTCTTTTTTACTGTTAATGCTTTTATTATATTTTTATTTTTTTAAACTATAAAAAGATCTTTATTTCGTCAATATTTTGTTTTTCTTCAAAATAAAAAATAAATAATAAAAATAAATAAATAAACAATTACACAAAAAATTAAACAAAAAAAAAAACAAACAAATAAACAAATAATACTTTTTTATATAAAATTTAATTAATAAAAAAAATGAAATTCCTTAGAACTTTCGTATTTTCTTTTCTTACTCTTAGTGCTTTAGCTTCACAATGTGAAGATGCAGAGAATTACAGTAAAAGTCTAGATACTGGAAGCATCAGTTACAAATGTGATAGCAATGGAAAAGTCACCGAATTGTAATTATAAATATATAATATTAATTATTTATATTTTTAATATTATTTATTATTAATAAATTGTTTAATTGTTTACATATATATATTATTATAAAATTGAATTATAATAAAAATATTTTAATATTAAAATTTTATTTATATTTTTTAAACAAAAACAAATTCACTAGAAAATTAACTCATGTTATTATCAATAAGGATGACGCTAAAATCATTTCTAAATTCACTAATACTCAAAAAATGTAATTATTATTATTTTAATATTATTAATTAATATATAATTTTATAAAAGTATTTTTATTAATTTTATATATTTAATTTTTTATTACTTATTTTCTGAAATAATTAAAGCGAATTTAATGGATGTGAATATGTTGATAGTTTAGATTCATCTTATTTTAAGGACTTTTCTGAATTAACATATTTGTAAATATTATTATTTTTTTTAAAAAAAAAAACATAGAATAAATATTGATTTTATTTATTTATTTTTTATAAATAACTAATTAATTTTTATAATTAAAATTTAATAATATATAAAGATCTGTTAAATCTGAATTACCTGCTTTTAAATATGCTAAGAACTTAAAGACTTTGTAAGTAAATTTAAACCATTTATTTTTTTAAAAAATATTTTATTATAGATATTAAATTTTTTAATTTAAATAAAAAATCATATAAATATAAATATTAATTTATAAATAAATAATAAATAAATAATAATAATCTTATTAATATTAAAATATTTTAATATAACTAAATATTATAATTATAATTATTTATAATTTAAAAGAGAAATAAATGGAAATACTTCTGTTGATAGAGATGATATTAAAATTATTTCTGAATTCACTGAACTTGAAAAATTGTAATTAAATTGAAAATTTAATAAATATATTATTAATTATAATATGTATATCTTATTAAATATTAATTTCAATATACTAATATATGTATATATATATATATATATATATATATATATTGAAAATTTTAAATGAATAAATTAGAAAAATTGATGTTCATGAAGTTAGTGAAAAAGATTTATCTTACTTAAAGAGTCTTAAGCATCTCAAAGAATTGTAATGAAAAATAATTTTTTTTTATATTATATATTAATTTTAATTTTGAATAGCATAAATAATTCAGTATATTAATATTTTAATAATTCTATTTATATAAAATTTTAGAAAACTTGTTGATGAAAGAAGTGAAGATAATTTATGCGACTATGTTCCAAATGAAATTAAATCTATGTAAGTCATGATTTATGTTAATAATTTATAGTAACTTAATTAAAATTAATTATTAATTATTTTATTAATGTTTTTATTATTTATTTTTATTATTTATTTTTATTATTTATTTATTTATTTAAATATAATAGTTGTTATCCAAAGGCTTCTACAACTGAGACCAAAACCACCGCTACTTCAGTCATTGTTGAAAGTAATGATGAATTAGTATCTATTAAGGGATCAACTGAAGTAAAGGAAGTTAAATTATATAGAATTTTCTTAGATCAAAGTGGAGTTGATGCTTTAGCTACTTTAACCGGTCTTGAAACTGTTGAATTTCTCGATTGTGACTACGATTCCTCTGATTTAAATGAATCTTCCTTAAAGAATCTTAAGAATTTAAGAAAATTAATCGCTAACAGTAGACAAGACGTTAGACTTTTTAAGAATAATGATTCCTTAAAGTCTTTAACTGTCTATGGAAATACCTCTTTAGAAAATGAAGACATTAAAATTATTGCAGGATTTACTCAACTCGAAAAGTTAGAAATTAATGTTCGTGCAATTTACGCTACTGATTTTTCTTCTTTAAAGAATCTTACTCATCTTAAGGAATTAAAAATTGAAGATTCATTAAGTGATGTTAACTTCTGCCAAAAGCTTCCAAGTGAACTTAGATCTCTTTGCAAAACTTCATACACTACCAAGAAGTCCTCTACTAAAACTACTAAAACCACTAAAACAAGTACTAAGAAAACTACTAAGAAGACTACTACTAAGACCACTAGAACTACTAAGATTACTAAGACTAAGACTACCAAGACCACTAAGAAAAACAATAGTTTACCAACTAATTCTACTGATAAATGTGGAAAGGGAGTTGCTATTTGTAAGGAAGGATATTGCTGCAGTAAATATGGTTACTGTGGAAAGTCTGATGACTACTGTAAGAGTAGCCGTGGTTGCCAATCAGAATTTGGTCATTGCGAATAAATTTAAAAAAAAAAAAAATGAATACCCAAAAAATAAAGTTACTGAAAAGTTATATACTTGATAATGTTATTTTAAGTAAAATGAAAAAAATTTAAAATTATTTATACAATTAATAAATATTATAAAATTTTATATAAATATATTTATATTATATATTTATATATATAATTTAAGAAATTTAAAAAAAATTAAAATACTGTTATATAAATTAAAATTTTTAATAATAAATAAGTAAATAATTACAATTATAATTATAATTATATCATATATATTATTAAATTTATAAATATTAAAAATTATAATTCATAAAATTAAAAACAATAAAAACTAATATAATATATTATCTTTGTATTACATTTAGTATAAAAATATTTTGAAATTAAATATATATGTACATTAAATTTAATAAAAAATAAAGTTAAAATTACAATTAATATATAAAAAAAAAATTATGAAATTTATTTATGTAGTTTTTATTTTATTTTATAATTAGTATTATATTTTAAAATTGATATAAAAATTTTTATTATAATTGTTATTATTTTTTTTTATTTATATTTATTTAATTTTTTATTTTTATTTTTATTTTTTATTATTTATTCTTTATTCTTTATTTTTTATTTTTATTTACTAGAGTAATTTATAAAATAATTTTAAAATTTTAAGAGATTAAAGTTTTATTAATTGAAATTAATCAATGCTTACAATATTCCTAATCTTGATTCTCAAAATTCAATTTCAAATTCTAACACAGGAAAGTTTTCTTTTTGTCTTAGTTGGAATACAATCGGATGGAATTTTATAAAAAAAAGTATATATATATATATAATATTGAATACTTCAACACATTTAAATTTAATAAATTAATCCAAATAATTACTTCTTCGAACCAGGGTCATATCGCTAAAGATTAATAAATTATTTATTATTAATGTTTGTTAAATATGGTTCATGAAATAGAATATTCTTTTTTTTTAGAATTTTTAACTAAAACCAATAATAGACCAATCATTTTTAATTAATAGTGTCTAACATAGTAATTCGAATATTCTTTTTTTTCTTTTTTTTACTGTTATTGTTTTTATTATTATTATTTTTTTTTTTTATATTTCTATTTAAATTTATCTTTTTAATATAAATAATTAAATAATTATAGCAGAAAAAAAAAATTTTTAAATTTTAAAAAGACTTAAATAGAATAATCTATTATCAATAATCTATGCTTGTTAAAAATATATTAATTTGAATATTCTTTTTTCTTTTTTGCCTTCATTGCTTTTATTATATTATTTTTTTTTTTTTAACTATAAAAAGATCTTTATTTCGTCAATATTTTGTTTTTCTTCAAAATAAAAAATAAATAATAAAAATAAATAAACAAACATATAAACAAAAAAACAAACAAATAAACAAATAATACTTTTTTTATATAAAATTTAATCAATAAAAAAAATGAAATTCCTTAGAACTTTCGTATATTCTTTTCTTACTCTTGGTGCTTTAGCATCACAATGTGAAGATGCAGAGAATTACAGTAAAAGTCTAGATACTGGAAGCATCAGTTACAAATGTGATAGCAATGGAAAAGTCATCGAATTGTAATTATCAATAGATAATATTAATTATATTTATTTTTAATATTATTTATTATTTATAAAAAAAATTAATTAACTACATATATATATATATATATTATTATAAAATTGAATTATAATAAAAATATTTTAATATTAAAATTTTATTTATATTTTTTAAATAAAAACAAATTCACTAGAAAATTAGCTCATGTTATTATCAACAAGGATGATGTTAAAATCATTTCTAAATTCACTAATGCTCAAAAAATGTAATTATTATTATTTTAATATTATTAATTAACATATATATTTAATAAAAGTATTTTCATTAATTTTATATATTTATTTATTTTTAATTTTTTATTACTTATTTTCTTAAATAAATAAAGCGAATTTAATGGATGTGAATATGTTGATAGTTTAGATTCATCTTATTTCAAGGACTTTTCTGAATTAACATATTTGTAAATATTATTATTTTTTTTTAAAAAAAAAAAAAAAACATAGAATAAATATTGATTTTATTTATTTATTTCTTATATATAACTAATTATTTTTTATAATTAAAATTTAATAATTTATAAAGATCTGTTAAATCTGAATTACCTGCTTTTAAATATGCTAAGAACTTAAAGACTTTGTAAGTAAATTAGTACCTTTTATAATATGAAAAAAAAAAAAAAACGTTTTTAAAAAAAGTTTTTTCAATATATATGAAATTTTTTAAAATATAAATAAAAAACATATAAATATAAATATTAATTTATAAATAAATAATAAATAAATAATAATAATCTTATTAATATTAAAATATTTTAATATAACTAAATATTATAATTATAATTATTTATGATTTAAAAGAGAAATAAATGGAAATACTTCTGTTGATAGAGATGATATTAAAATTATTTCTGAATTCACTGAACTTGAAAAATTGTAATTAAATTGAAAATTTAATAAGTATATTATTTATTTATTGTAATATATATATCTTATTAAATATTAATTTCAATATACTAATATATATATATATATATATATATATTTATTTATTTTGAAAATTTTAAATGAATAAATTAGAAAAATTGATGTTCGTGAAGTTAGTGAAAAAGATTTATCTTACTTAGAGAGTCTTAAGCATCTCAAAGAATTGTAATGAAAAATATTTTTTTTATATTATATATTAATTTTAATTTTGAATAGTATTTATAATTATGTATATTAATATTTTAATAATTCTATTTATATAAAATTTTAGAAAACTTGTTGATGAAAGAAGTGAAGATAATTTATGCGACTATGTTCCAAATGAAATTAAATCTATGTAAGTTATGATTTATGTTAATAATTTATAGTAACTTAATTAAAATTAATTATTAATTATTTTATTAATGTTTTTATTATTTATTTTTATTATTTATTTTTATTATTTATTTATTTATTTAAATATAATAGTTGTTATCCAAAGGCTTCTACAACTGAAACCAAAACCACCGCTACTTCAGTCACTGTTGAAAGTAATGATGAATTAGTATCTATTAAGGGATCAACTGAAGTTAAGGAAGTTAAATTATATAGAATTTTCTTAGATCAAAGTGGAGTTGATGCTTTAGCTACTTTAACCGGTCTTGAAACTATTGAATTTGTCGATTGTGACTACGATTCCTCTGATTTAAATGAATCTTCATTAAAGAATCTTAAGAATTTAAGAAAATTAATCGCTAACAGCAGACAAGACGTTAGACTTTTTAAGAATAATGATTCCTTAAAGTCTTTAACTGTCTATGGAAATACCTCTTTAGAAAATGAAGACATTAAAATTATTGCAGGATTTACTCAACTCGAAAAGTTAGAAATTGATGTTCGTGTAATTTACGCTACTGATTTTTCTTCTTTAAAGAATCTTACTCATCTTAAGGAATTAAAAATTGAAGATTCATTAAGTGATGTTAACTTCTGCCAAAAGCTTCCAAGTGAACTTAGATCTCTTTGCAAAACTTCATACACTACCAAGAAGTCCTCTACTAAAACTACTAAAACCACTAAAACAAGTACTAAGAAAACTACTAAGAAGACTACTACTAAGACCACTAGAACTACTAAGATTACTAAGACTAAGACTACCAAGACCACTAAGAAAAACAATAGTTTACCAACTAATTCTACTGATAAATGTGGAAAGGGAGTTGCTATTTGTAAGGAAGGATATTGCTGCAGTAAATATGGTTACTGTGGAAAGTCTGATGACTACTGTAAGAGTAGCCGTGGTTGCCAATCAGAATTTGGTCATTGCGAATAAATTTAAAAAAAAAAATGAATACCCAAAAAATAAAGTTACTGAAAAGTTATATACTTGATAATGTTATTTTAAGTAAAATAAAAAAAAATTAAAATTATTTATACAATTAATAAATATTATAAATTTTTATATAAATATATTTATATTATATATTTATATATATAATTTAAGAAATTTAAAAAAAATTAAAATACCGTTATAAAAATTAAATTATTATTAATAAATAAGTAAATAAGTACAATTTATTATATCATATATATTATTATATCATATATATTATTAAATTTATAAATATTAAAAATTATAATTCATAAAATTAAAAACAATAAAAACTAATATAATATATTATCTTTGTATTACATTTAGTATAAAAAATATTATGAAATTAAATATATATGTACATAAATTTTAATAAAAAATAAAGTTAAAATTATAATTAATATATAAAAAAAAATTAATTTTATTTTATTAGTATTATATATTAAAATTGATACAGTTTCTTTTGAAGAAAATGACCTTTTAACTACATTTTTAAAAGTAAAAGGGGAAGAAGGAGGATTCGAGGTACCTTTATTAGTATTATTTTTATAGGTTCTCGGAAAATTATTAATTTTTTATTCAGTTTCTCATATTTATCTCCTCATAGCTTCCTTTAATGAACAAGTGTTTCTCTTTTTTGCAACTTCCTTCCATGGTTCAAAACGATTTCTAATTGCATCGGAATATAAATATGCATCCACACAATGATGAAACTCTTTAGATAATTCCTGGTAAAGTCTCATAAGTCTTCGTTTGAACACTTTGATTGATTCTTTATCACGTATACGGTAATTTCTAATTTTCTCGTAAAGTTCTTCAGGGTCTATTTCTTCGTTCATCTCAGTCAAAAGGGAATTTCTTATTTCATAAAAAGAAGGGTACGCAGAGTGACCTTCTAAATCTTCTAACTCCCTCTTCAATTGTGCAATGACCGAATAAGGCACACCAGTAGTTGTTAACAAACAAGCTTCAAGTATATATTCTTCTTGGATGTCCATTCTTCATTCGAGAAGAAATAGTTAAGATTATTGGACCATTCTTTAACAGTTATATTTTCCTTCCCCAATATAGGAAAACCTTTCACTACTTTTTTTACTTCAATAAAAGACATTCTAATATCTCTTCGAATTGGAGTACTTGAAGAACTGAAAGTTCCCAAATTTAAGTTTGTTTGAGACATTTTTTTATTTAATTAATATTTTTAATATATGATATTACACAAGAAAATTTTCTAATATAGAGCACACTCTTATAATTATTAATTTCAAGAGACACCCGGATTCTCCACCAATTGATAAATTTCTCACTGAACACACTAATTTAAAAAAAATTTTATACAAACGAGACCACTTTATTACTTATTAAAGTATTTGTAAAGTGACCTTTATTATTTATATTTACCTAAATAATAGTTTTTAATATAATTAACGTAAACTACAAATAAAAAATAAAATAATTTTATAAATAACACTTATAATTAATAAACACGTATTATTAATTATACTAGTTAATTTTATATATTTTATTTATTAATATTAATATTTCATTATTAAATTTCCTTTTTCTTTTCTTTTGTTCACTTTTCTTCTCTTCTTCAAAATAAACAAAAGACTTGTTATTTTTATTATAATTATTAAAGAACAAAGCTTTATTAATATATTTTTTATATTTATAATTTCTTAACTTAAATTATTAATAAATTTATATATATATTTTATGAGAATACAATTTAAAATATTTTATTTTATTATTAAATTAATTATTATCTTTTCATTAATTAATTTTAAAATTTTAATTTATAAATAAAAAAAAAAACTTAATTTTTCGTTAAAATACTAAAATAATGCAAATAAAAATAAATATATATATATAAAGCATATTATAAATTATTCAAAAAATTTATGAATGACTTTTATTATTATTATTATTATTATTATTATTATTATTATTATTATTATTATTATTATTATTATTATTATTATTATTATTATTATTATTATTATTATTATCATTTTTATATTTAAAATTTTTCCTAAATCATTTTCATAAATTATCTCTAATTTTATCATAAAAAATTCAAAATAAAATATTTACTTTATATTAATTAAAAATTTATTGGTTTCCAATATTTATCATATTAATAAAAAATTTCATATTTCTAAGTTTTTACTGATTAGCTTTATTAAATACATTTCATATTGAAAATATACATCAGTATTAATATTTCTTTAGTATAATTTTATTTTATATTTATTAAATATCAATATAAAAACTAAGATTAATAATCAATTTTATTTTATATTTATTAAATATCAATATAAAAACTAAGATTAATAATCAAAGTATTATTATATAAATCATAATCATAATCGAATTTATTATAAATTATATAATTTTATTTTTATTTTTTATATCCAATGAAAAAATAAAAAATTCAATTAAATCTTTATCTTTTATATATAAACTTTATTTTTTTTTTTTTTTTTTTTCATTTATTATTATTTAAATAATAAAATTAAAAATTATACATTTATTTTTAGGAAAATAAAATAAAAAAAAAAAGTAATTATTTAAATCCCAAAAAAATAATTAATTGATAAAGAATAATTTAAAATAAATAAATATATATATATGTGTTTTTCTTTTTAATATTTAAATAAAATATATTTGGGATTTAAATTTATTTTAATTTATTAAAAAAAAAAATTCTTTTATTATTTTTTCTTTTAGACTAAAAGCATTTATATTATTAAAATTACTTCGTTATATTGAAAATTCGTTTCTATTTTGATAAACCAAAATTAAAATTAATAAAAAAAAAAAATAATTTAAAGTATAAAAATTTTGATTGGATATTACATTATTCTAATATATATTATATATTAGAATAATATAATATATATTCATTTTATTTTAAATAAAATAAAATGAATATATTTTAAACTTTACAAATTTAATTAAAATTGAAGGTTAGTTTTTACTTTTAATTATATAAAAGAGTATAGGTTAGATTTATTTTTTAAAATTTTTATTTTAGTAATATTCAATCTTTTGATAGAATCTAGTACGTTTCGCACTTGAGAAATGCATGATCCCCCTTTTGATATTATAAGTATTTTAAATTAAAACATGATTATAAATAATAGAATAAATAAGCATTTATTTATATAAAAATATAACTTTTTGAAAGCACTGAAAGTAACTTGACAATATTAAAATAATTTATATAATTATATAATATCAACAAATTTCATATTGTAAATTATTGATATCAATCATTTTATTCTAATTATATTAACTATTGGTAATATAAATATTTCAATTTTATCATTTTATATATTTTATATTTAAATCTAAAAAAAAAATTATTAAAATTTTTTTTGAAATTATAGGATTACTAAAAAAAAAATAATAATAATTAAAAATAATATAAATCAAAATATACATCATTAAAAATTAATATTTAATAATTTATATTATATATATATTATTTTTTTTTTAAAATATTTTTGTCCATGAAGCTTTAATATTATAAATCTTTTTTTTCTTTTTTTTTTTTTTTTTTTTTTTTTTTAATTTTAAATCTTTTAAATTATTATGATTTCATTAAGAATAATTTATAAATATTTATTATAAATATTAATTTAAATAATAAAAACTATTTTATCAAATTTTATAAATGCCTCCAAAAGAACCAGTTATAATAAAATTAGTCTTAAAAGGTAATATTTAATAAACATATTAATAAATTTGATTAATATCTAATTATAAAATATTTTTTAAAATTTTAATTTATAATTAACTAATACTATTACTATTATTTATATGTTTTTTTAGTGATTAATAATAGTATTATATTTTTTGTATAAATTGTTAATAAATTTAATAAAAATAAAAAAAAAAAAAAAAAAAATAAAATTTTATAAATGTTTTATTAAAATTCTAACAATATATTAATTATTTATTATTATATAATTAATTTTTTTTTTTCATTTATTATTATTTAAATAATAAAATTAAAAATTATACATTTATTTTTAGGGAAAAAATTAATATAAATAAAAAATTGCATCAAAAAATAATTAACTATTTAAATCGTTATATATATTATAATATTTACATTTAAAACATTAAATACACATATAATAATAAAAATTTATTTTTGTCAAAAAATTATATATATACAAAACTTTACAATAAAAGAAATTAAAAAAATAAAATACATTAAAATAAAAATATATTGATAAAATAATTAAAAAAAAAATATAGATAAAATAATTGAAAATATTATATATAAATTTTTTATAATTTTTTATAAAAAAAAAGATTTTTTTAAATTTTTAAAATTTTAAATTCATTTTTATAATATTTAATAGTTTATTGTGGACCAGCACTTCTAACAACAGAATTGTAAATGTTTTTAACATTTTCTGTGGAATAATTGTAGGGAACTGAGGTAAGTCCATTCGTTTTGGTGATAGAATTAGTTCTACCGGTACTACCAAAGTCATTGTTACGTTGAACAACCGATCCTTCTTGTTTAGAATCAAGATTAGTAGAAATGGGTTTATTAGCATTACGGAAAATATTATTTTCAACTAACGCTTTAGCTCCCATACGAACATTAACTGATGAATTCTCAATATTTTCATAGACATTATTGAAGATATGTCCTGTTCCAAAACGAAGAGAAGGAAGACGAGATCCAACATTCTTGAAATAATTGTGATGATAAGTAATATGTAATTTACCAGTATCTTCATTACTATTGCTATCACTGTGTCCAACTAAAGAAGCTTTATAGTGGTCATGAATATAATTCCATGAAACTGTGATGTAATCAGAAGCATGAGTAAAATCAATTAATCCATCATAATAATCTTTTCCATGATTTCTATCATTAGAAAATTCACAATGATCAACCCAGATATTTGTAGATTTTTGAGCATTAATACAATCTTTGTTTGGTCCTAAACAACGATTGAATTTAAGATCTTGAATGATGATGTTTCTCGAATTCTTAATCATGAAACCACCACCAGTGAAACCTGAATTCTTGTAAGCACCAATAATCGAAGTATTGGAATTAACGGTTAAGTCAGAATTAAGATTAATAATACCATTAACTTTAATAATCTTAGGATTTGTTCCTTTAAGAGCATTTTCTAATTCAAATTGATTAGACACAATGATAGTTTGACCACCATTACCTCCAGAAGTGCCACCATTCATTGAAGCATAACCAATAACAACGGATGATCTCTCAGATTTATTAATAATATTAGAATTTCCATTGTTTTCATTATTAGTTTTAATGTTATTATTAGGCTTATTGTCATTATTTAGCTTATTATCAGGATTAAGCTTATGATCAGGATTATTAGCCTTAACGGCATTATTAACAGGAGCAGCTTTAACTTCATTTGATGGAACACATTGAGAATACCATTTATTGAGTGTTTTACAAGCATAACCAGAAGAACAACAAGTGACTCCATTCCAATTATCACTAATTAATATTAATTCATCATCAAGTTTATAATATTATTAAATAAAACTGTATTGTTAGTAATATTCATTTTTTTTTTTAAATTTAATTAAAAATTTATACATAAATGAATAAATGAATAATAAATAATTACCCTCCACATTGGCTATAGGCACTATTACAATTAGCAGAAAAAACTGAAACAATATTGAATAAAGAAGCTAAAATAATATATGATTTCATTTTATTTGTTTACGAAAAACTTAAAATTATATATTATTATTTTATATTATGATAGATTATTTTATTTTTTTTTTTTTTTTTTTTATTTATATTTATAATTATTTAATTTTAATTATATTTTTCCATAAAATTTATTTTATCTAAAAAAAAAAAAAAAAATAACGAAAAATTTCAATGTATTTATAGAAATATTAAATATATTTAAATTTAAAGAATGTAACTGTAAATGATTATTTTTTATGATGAAATAAAAATGTCAATTAGATATCATAATTAAGAAAAAATCAATTAAAATCATAAAAAACGAATTTTCTCTTAATATTTAAATTTACTTACACTTTTAATTTATATAAAAAAAAAAAATAATTAAAGGTCATATAATATATATAGGTAGAATTCTTCAATAAATCCAATAAAAATGAATTAATAAAATTTTATTGGTATAAAAATAATTAATAAAAAAATATTTATTTTAAATTAAATTTAAAATTAAAAAATAATTAATTATAAAAAAAAAAAAAAAAAAAAAAAAAAAAAAAAAGAAAGAAAATAAAATAGTAAAAAATATTACGAAAATACATTAAAATCATATAATAAATTTAAAAGTCTTTAAAGTCTTTAAAATATTTCAAAATTATTTTAATTAAAATATATTTGTTTCTGCATCTTAAAAATTTTATTTAATAAACTATATTGTTTAAAGTTCATTGTTAACTATCAAATACTAAGAATTAAATATAATTATTTTGAATTGCATATAAAAAAAAAAAAAATTACCTCTAAAATTAACTTTTTTTATTTTATTTGTTTCACTTTATTTGGATTATCTATTTTTTTTTTTTATTTTATTTTTTTTATTTTTTTTCATTTTTAATTTTTATTTTTATCTCTAATTTTATTTTTTATTTCAAGTTTTATTTCCAATTTTTATTTCTATTTTTATTTTGTATTTTATTTTATATTTTATTTTGTATTTTATTTTATATTTTATTTTGTATTTTATTTTATATTTTATTTTGTATTTTATTTTATATTTTATTTTATATTTTATATTATATTTTATTTTATATTTTATTTTGCTTTTTTTTTTTTTGAATTGTTAGTTTTCCTTTTTTTTTTTTTTTAATTAATTCATAATTATAAAATATTCAGGTAAATACCTTCCGCATTTAAATATTTAATTAATATATTTTTAAAATTGTTAAATTAATAAAAAAAATTTTTTTTTTTTTTTATTAAAATTTAAAATTCATGTAAATTGTTAATTTATAATTTTAATTAAATTTATAGTTTATAATAATAATTTAAATTTTATTGAATCTCTAAATTTTAATTTTATGTATAATATATATAATATTTAATTCAGGAATATTTTTTTTTTTTTTTTTTTTAAATTTTACATTTTCTCAAAAACTATTTCAAAATCCAATTTCTTAAAGTTAACAATTAAAATTATTAAAAATATAAATAAAACGGCAAATGAATTTATATAAACTTTATTTATAATATTTAAAGAACTTGTACTAATATCATATTATAACAAATTAAAATTTAATATCATAAAACCTTTTTTTATTTAATGAAAATTATTATTATATACGAAAAAAAAAAAAAATAATAATAAAATAAAAAATCAAACATTAAAAATAAAAATAGCATATTATTATGTAAAAAATTATAATGAATATAATAAATTTTTTTTAAAAAATAATATTACCATGAAATAAAAGTATAAATATTATTGATATATATAGTTTATCAAAATTTTTATATACATTATTATTTCAATTTATTATATATTCTCATTATTATTTGCAATTTTTTTAAAAATGATAATTTCATTTAGTATTAAAAAAAAAAGTTAAGGGAAAAAAAAAAAAAACTTTTAAACAAAACTTTTCTTTTATATAAATTTATATATTAAAATTAATATTATTATATTTCTTTTTTTTTTTTTTCTTAACAAATAATTCTACCCTGATAGTATTAAGTAAGAAATACTTTTACTATTATAGTTAATATAGTTAAGAGTGTTAATTTTCCTCACATAAAGTAAAAAAATAAAATAAAATAAAATAATTTTATATAATTACTGGATTATTTAAATAGATTTTTATATTATTATATTTAAAAATTATGTAGATGATTTATATCAAAAATAATTAATGTAAAGGTTAAAATTTTATTTATATTTTTTTTTTTCTTTAGAATAATAAAAATTAAAATAAAATTAAAACAATTGTAATAATTAAAAGGGATCAATAAATTAAAAAGCAAATAATTATTAGAATATATTAAAAAATTGAAAAAAAATAATTCTTTTAATTAAATATAAATATATATTTCACTCTATAAAAATTTTAAAAAGGGTTTAATGTTTTTTTTTTTTTTTTTTTTTTGTACCAAATAATTCTACTCTAATAATATTAAGTAAGAAATACTTTTTTTTATTTCTGTAACAAATAATTCTACACTGATAATATTAAGTAAGAAATACTTTTTTTTTTTTTCATAACTTACCCTGATAGTATAAAGTAAGAAATACTATTATAGTTAATATAGTTAAGAGTGTCAATTTGTGTCTAAACTAATTAATGTAAAGATTAAGTTTTTATTTATATATATATATATATTTTTTTTGCTGTAGAATAATCAAATTAAAATAAAATTATAACAATTGTAACAATTAAAAGGGATCATAAAATTAAAATGCAAATTATTATTAGAATATATTGAAAAAAAAAAATTATATTATATTAATTAAATATATATAAATATATATAATTCATTCTATAAAAACTTTAAAAAGGGTTTAGAGATATAATTTTAAAACTTAATAATTCAAAAAATAAAAAAATTAAGTTTATAATTCAAATTATAAATACATTTTTAAAAATATTTTTATATAAATATATTACTATAATTGTTCATATTTTTTTTATATTCAAATAAATAGATCATTGAATATCTAATATATATATATATAAATAAAAATCAAACAATTTTAATAATTATTAATTATTAATTAAAAAATTTTAATAAAAATAATTTTATTTTATTTTATTTTTAAAATAAATAGATTAAAAGTAAAAATATTAACATTAAAAAATAAAAAAAACAAAAAATATATATATATATATATTTTTTTATATATTTTATATTGTTTCCTGTAACAAATTTATATATTAATTTAAAAATAAATTATAATCTAATAGATATTAAATTTTTTATTAAAAAAAAAATTTTTTTTTTTGTAAACTAGAGATAACTATTTATATAATTAATAAAGTTTTAATTATTATCCGGCAAGTTTTTTGTTTTGAGGTATAATAGTGAATATTTTAATATAATATCATTTAATATATATATATATATTTTTTTTATATTAATATTATTAATTTTTTTTTTTAATAATTAAATGTAAAAAAATATTTATCAAAAAAAAAAAAAAAAAATTTTTTTCATTTACATTAATCTTAATTTGCATTTCACATAATATAATTTTATAATTATATATATATATATCTTTTGGTTCAAAAAAATTTTTTTTAAAAAAAAAAAAAATTTCTGTAAATATCAATTAATTAATTTCTTTCGTTTTTTTTTTTTTTTTTTTTTTTTTTTATTATTATTTTATAGTAAATGATATATTGTTTTATTATTAATAATCTATAAAAAAAAATTTTTTTTTTTACATATTTTTTAAAGTATTAAAATGAAATTATTTAATCTTCAAGCTTCCTTACTTAATATTACTTTAAATATAGTCAGTATGGATGGTTATTAATTATTTATTATATATATATATATATTTTACATATTTTAATTAGATTTCATAAATAAATTTGAGTTATATTAACTAACTCATTTATTAATTACTTTATATAAGAAATAGAATTTTTTTATTTCGAATTAGTGCTAATTAGAAAGGTGTAACTTGTTGTATTGCTAACTCTACTCAATAAATCTGTTAATTATTGGTCTACTCAGTAGTAAACTCAGTAATAGCAGTGATGTCAGTAACTCCAACAATGTCAGTAACTCCAACAATGTCAGTAACTCCAACAATATCAGTAACTCCAACAATGTCAGTAACTCCAACAATGTCAGTAACTCCAACAATATCAGTAACTCCAACAATGTCAGTAACTCCAACAATGTCAGTAACTCCAACAATGTCAGTAACTCCAACAATGTCAGTAACTCCAACAATGTCAGTAACTCCAACAATGTCAGTAACTCCAACAATGTCAGTAACTCCAACAATATCAGTAACTCCAATAGTATCAGTAATTCCAGAAAGACTATTATTTCTAATAATCTTAATATATCCTAATAATAATGCTTTGGCTAGTTCTCAAGAAAATTAAAAGCCCCTTCTCTAATAATATAATGTTACTTCTCAAAAAAAAAAAAAAAAAAAAAAAAATTAAGAGTCCAATTTCTAATTACATAACACATAACAACATTAAATCCTCCGGTATCTTTTGGTTATATTTCAATGAATGGTAGTACCACTGGTGGTAATGATGGACAAATTATTACTTGTGTCTAATTAATCTCACCTCACATTTATAAAAAAATATCATTAATGAACCAGTTAAAAAAAAAAAAAATTGGTGAGAGGGGACAACCTTAACGAAACACCATTCTTTATACTAAATGATTCTGATAATGGTTCCATCAACCCTTAATACAAGCCTAGGAAGATAAGTATAAGTTTTCAATAAATATATATGGCACTTACCTCTTATATACCTTCGTGATGAATCTTCATTAGTACATTATTTTTATGGGCACTAAGTCATAACGCCTTTTTTAAAGGTCTAAAAAAAAAAAAAAAAGTTAAGGTAAAGTATCTTTATTTTCAAATTTTCGTCTCTAACATATAATTGTTAATGAAGTGCAAAGACCTATACATTCTTCCCAATTACGAAATCCATATTATTCTGGTCTAATCAATCCTTTATCAATTCCATATTTAGAAATTCTATTAGGGATAATTTTTACCTAAGTTTTTTTTTTAATTTTTCTTCTGTAGAAGATACTAAATTCATTGTTATTGTTTTTTTTTTTTTTTTTTTTTTTTTTTTTGTTTATTAGGATGAGAGATCGAGACCATAAAAGATTGATTGATTGATTGATTGATTGATTATTATTATTATAATTATTATTATTACTATTATTATTATTATTATTATTATTATTTTTTACCCATTTCCATGCTTTCCTACTCTCCTTTTTAAGAGCTAACGAACATCCAATTTTAAATCCAATATAAATATTCTTTTTTTTTCCTAAATTTGTTACATTTTTTTTTTTTTTTTTTTGAATTGATTCATTCACATCGTCTGTTATACGATTCAACTATTTTTTTTTTTTTTTTAGCAAATTCATTGGAATCATTTGTAGAAACATAACAGTTTAATTTGTTTGTATTTAATATGTTTTACCTTTTGAAAGTCTATAAATTTTTTTTTTGTGACATTCTAAACATCACTTTTCTGATTTTTGTTGACAATGTAAATCCTTACCAATAGAATTAGTAGTGTGTTAATGAACTTTTCAATTCCTCAATTTACAAATAGCTACAGGTGAGTTTAAATAATACTACATTGAAAAAATACATAAACAAAATAATGCAAAAGTTATAAAAAAAAAAAAAAAAAAAAATAAAATTAAAATTAAAAAAAATAAAATATAAATATAAATATAATAGATTCATTATAAAGATAATATGTAGAAACTCCATAATAATTATTAATTATACAAACTCTATCATTACTACCTATCCAGTTTAAAAACAAAAAAAATAAACCATTCAGGTTCACGTTCTACATTTTTCCAATATTCCCAAAATTTTTTTCTCTTCCGTGCTAGAAGCCACTTGAGAAAGGATTAACTATTGATTATCTTTAGAATTACAGAAAACGGTAATTAGTACACCTGATATAAGCTATTCCTTTTTCCCTCCATGGACTAGTAAAAATAGTCCATATCTGGAGGGTTTTTTATCCAAAAAAAATGTGACATCTTCGGAGTATTCTCTCTATTTGGAATTTCTCAATTTAATAAAAGTATTTGATTTGAAGCGAAACACAAAATAAAGTTCTATAGAAAAAAATGTTGAGATCACGTGAATAGAAGCATAAGTATGCTCTCTATTCTATCATTGATGCATGGTTGGCAATCACGCCAACCATGCTTCTACCACTGTTGCTACTGCTTATCGATAAAGTTAAGTATTAAGTAACACATAATGATTGATACGCAGGTCAAACTTTATAAAAAGTTTGTTAAATAAAAACTAACATAAAAATGAATGATTTAGATAACAAAAAAATAAAAAAAAAAAAAATTAAAATAAAGATTATTTTTAAATATATTTATTGTTTTTTATTTATTTATTTATTTATTTATTTTATTATATTATTTTATTACATTATTTTATTATTTATTTTATTATATATTATTTTATTATTTATTTGTTTATTTATTTATTTATTTTTATATTTTATTTTATTATATTTTATTATTTATTTATTTATTTATTTATTTATTTTATTATATATTATTTATTATTATTATAATTATTATGATCATCAATGAAAATTTATTAAATAAAAAAATAAAAATTGGTAAATAAAAAATTAAAATATAAAATAAAAAATTTTAAAAAAATATAAATATAATATTTTTTTTCTGTATTTTGTAATTATTTAAATTATATATTTAAAATATATATATATATAATTATTAATAAAAAAATTTATATTAAAAAAAAAAATAATATATTACATATTTATTGGTAATTTACTTTTTTTGCTTTTATTTCACACAAAAAAAAAATTTTTTTTTTTTTTGTATTATATACATATAAATTTTATTTACCAAGATTATTATTTTTTTTTTTTAAAAAATATATATATATATAATAACAAAATAAAATAAAATAAAAAAAACTATTAATAATATTTAACTTATAAATTTTATATATATAAAAAATTAAAAAAAATTAATAAAATAAAAAAATTAAAAAAAAAAAAAAAATAAAAATAAAAATATAAAAAAAAAGAAAAAGAAAAATAATAAAAAGAAAAATAATTTTTTCATTAAAAAAAATATATATAATAAAAAATAAAATTTTTTTATATATTACAAAATGATTAAAGATATTAATTAATAATAAAAAGTTATTTTGTAATAAAGTAAAAAAATTCTTTTCCTTTTTTTTTTTTTCCTTTCTTTTTCTCTTTTTTTTTTTTTTTTTTTTTTTTTCTATATTACTGTTATTACTATTATTACTATAATTATAATTATTATTATTATTTTTTTTCTTTTTCTTTTTTTTAAAATATATATATATATAATTATTAACTATTAGGTAATACATAAAATATGATTTTCAATTAGTAAAAAAATTAATGAATATAAATATTATTAGAATAATTTTAATAATTTTTTTAAAAAAAAAAAAAAATAATAATAATAAAATTTTTTCTTTTTTTTTTTCTTTTTTTTTTCTTTTTTTTTTTTTTTTTTTTTTTTTTTTTTTTTTTTTTCATTATTGTTGTTGCTATGTTATTAAATTTAGGTTATTTATATTCTATTAAATTTAGGGGTTTTTTATATGTCTATTAATATGATAAAAAAAAAATTAATAATAAAAAATAAAATTAAATAAAATAAAATATTAGATAATAGATTAAAAAAATAAAATTTTTATTTTTATTTTTATTATTAACTATTATTTTTTTTTTTTTTTTTTTTTTTTTTTTTTTGGTTTGTATTGGATTGATTTGGATTATATTGTTTTGAATTATTTTTTCACTTCAAAAAAAAAAATTAAAAAAAAAAAAAAAAAGAATAAGAAAGAGGTTTATTGTTTATTTTTATTTTGCTTAAAGGAAACCAGATTCATATAATAATCTAGTAATCTTTTCATCTTCACGTTCTTTTGGTTCTAATCTTAAGGATGTATCATACATATCACTTTCATCTTCAATTCTTTCCAATGATTCCTTTAAATAGTTTTGTAATTCTGGAACATCTTGTAAACAGTAGACTTGATTTTGATATTGTTGAATTTCACGAATAACATCAGCAGTCTTACTCTGTTTACTAAAGTTAATTAATTTTTCATTATCCTTAATATGATCTGGATTACCATCTTCAATAAACGTTAAATCGGTAAGATAAATACCAAGGTAGGGTACGCAAGGTGGATTAACGGAATGAAGCTGCTCACGATACGTAGAGAAATTCTTTCCTCTATCCATAATTCTCATTAGTTGTTCCAAAATAGCATTCACCTTACTACTGAGAAGATCCCAAGTTCTTCCTAAACGATGAATTGGAGCAGAGTTAAAACCAGCTATAATAGACATTAACGTATTAAAGTTATTAAGGGCATAACATTTTTCGGCAATATAAATGAAATGCTTTAAGTTAGCGGCACGTCTCTTTATATCTACTTCTTGTAAGATCGTGATAGCAACCCATCTAGTAACTTGATTTGACATTTCAATCATCATCTTGATATTAACAGCAGGGGAATTTTCCCTCCTAGACCAAGCCTTATTTAAGCATTCTATTGGTTGAATTTGATTATAGAGCTTGGAACACATAAGGGTCAATTGTCTAGCGATTTCAGTGGGATCTAATTCAATGAAACGAATACGACGTAAAGATTTTGGTAAGATAGGTATTGGAGCTTCACGACCTGGACTTGGAACAATTTTCTTAGTAAAACCTAAATCAAATTTATCTAATAATTTTGAGACAGTGAGAAAAGTAGGATCACGCTGAATTTCTCTTTCGAAAAAGTCCTTTGCCATTTCAAAAGCCTTCTTATCATCTTCATCTGTTTCATTACAATAAGATTCAAACCAACTTTTCACGACATTACAGACACGAAGACGAATAGGTTTCAATTTTTTTTCATGCCATTCATTAATATCATTTAACTCGGTTAAACCTTTAGGTTGTTGAAGGGAATATCTCTTAAATAATTCACTCATGAGCTGAGTGGAGGTACAGAAGGAACGATAGGTTAAAAGGAAGGTATTTGTAAAGTTGGAATCAAAGGAATCATGACAAGTTAAACGTTCGACTAAGGCTTCAAATGTACCACCTCTAACCTTACCTTCCATATTGAAGAAAAGATCATTTGGATCATAATCATACTCAAGGAACCATTTCTTTGCAGGTTCTTTCTTTTCTTGAATAATATCAGTAGTAACTTCGGTACCAAGTAATTTCATTAATTTAACATAAGGAACTTTAGGTTCATCAATTTGATCAATATCTACAGGTACCGAATTATTAACATTGATATTATCATAATATAATTGTGGTGGTGGTGGCAATGGAGAAAGAGAGTGGGCAGAACTCTTACGAGAACCAGTAGATGAACCTACAACGGTACTGGCCACAGAACCATTACCATTACCTGCAGCGGTAGCAGCAGTATTAATACTGAAATTCGTACTGACCCCAGTAACAGAACTTGGACCGGTAACAACATTTGTACTAGTAGGACTAGAAATATACATATTATTTAAACTTTCAGTAAGATTAGAAGGTAAGGAACGTTGAGAGTATGTTCTATTTCTAATTTGACTTTCTTCCATCTCTGGAAATTCATCTGGTGGAACTTCCATACCAACAGCAGAAAGTGACATTGCCCTACGATTACGTGGTAATGAGGAAGGTGGTATAGCAGTCACTTGAGAGAAATTGGTATCATTAGTATTAGTACTGCTATGAATGGAAGAGGAATTTGATGAGTTAACAGTAGAGATTTCAGAGGAAGCAGCAGTAGATGCTCTACGATTGAAATCATTATACATTTTTTGATATTGTACCTGATCAGCATTTTCCTTTTCTTGAAGAAGACATTTAGTAGAAATGACGAAATCTTTTACTGCCTTTTCAATTAATTCTGTACTTATAAGAATTTGCTCCTCGAAATTACTTGGACGTAAATTACTAACAGCATTTTGAGTGGCCATAACTAAACCAGAAATACTATTACAGACGGCCAAACGATTCAATTTAAAATCAACGACGATATCATTATTTAACATTTCATAATCAATTTCATCAATAACGGAAAGGAAGGTACCGACATCGATAACGATATTTCTTGTTTCTGTAATGATTAATTCACTGGAAACATTTTCTTGAGTACGAATTGTTTGGGTTAACTTCTGTGTACTTTCGGAGATGGTTCTAGAGTATTCCTCCAATTGTGCAATAATCTTTGTAGAATTTTGTTGTTGAGATTCATCATCTCGATCGGTTTCACTCTTTTTATCATCGCTATTACTCTCCTCAACAAGCTTTACATCAAGAGGTAAATTAAGATCCTTTGCCACCTTAATGAAATTCTTTACACTCATATGAACATCATTTGCAGCTTGTTGCATTTTTGGAACGGCATCTGGTGGTGGCCAAATTTGGGAAGCTGTCTTGGTGGTGACTACTAACTTTGATAAGGAATTCATAATATGTTTATGATGTTGTTTTAAAGTTTTATTACTAGCAAGGACAGGCGATTCACGCTTTGCTGTATTTGAAGCATAGAGCATCGTACGAATAGTTTCCACAATGGAAGTGGAATGATTAATATAGAGCTCCTTTTTATTTATACGAGCGGAATTACAAAGTTGCTGAAGACAGTAGTATATATCATTAGAAAGTTTTTCCCAAGTTAACTCTCCAGACTTTGGACTAGTTGAATGGCTGATATCTTCATTAATAGAAACAAATGAATTAGAATTTGAACGTTTCTTCAATAATTCACCGGTTTCCTTATTGATTTCATCTAAAGACCAACAAGTTACATCAGTCACCTTATTATAATAATAAGGTCTATTATCTTGAGTGAATTTCATACCCCAATTTCTTGGAAGAGGTTCTGCATCCTTAGAAATCATGGTATCATTCAACGATTTAAATAATGGATATTCATAGGAAACTTCTTGAGTTTGAGAATTAACATAATATTGATTACCTTGAGCGTCTAGCTGAGGATACCACTGTACAGTTTGATTTTCTTCTACATAGCTTTCGGTAACATAATTGGATGGGAACCAACCTCTTTCACCATTACAAATTCCATCCCACCATCCAGAATCTAAACGACTAATAACTTGAATAATATCACCTTGTTTAAATGAAAGTTGTGAATTATCTTGACCACAAAAATCAAATTTAGCTTCTACTTGAGTTAACATCTTAGAAATGAATTTATTATTAAAATAAAAATTACAAAAAAAATAATAAAGAATAAAATTTATAGTACTATTATATATAAAATAAAATTTAATTGTTTTTTTAGAATATAAAAAATTAAATAAAATTATAAAAAAATAAAAGCTATTATTGAATTTCTACTTTTATGCAATTATTTTTTTTCTTAGTTTGTTATTACTCTTAATTGTTTTTTTTTTTTTTATTACTTTTAATTGTTTTTTTTTTATTATTATTACAAGGTTTATAATGTAGAGAAAATAGAAAATAAAGAAAATAATTTTTTTTGTTTTGAGATTCCGAACATTTAAATATACAAATAAAAAAAATATTTTATGTTATTTATTTATTTATTTATTTTGTTATATAAGTATGTAAAAAAAATAATATATAAACAGAAAGTACAAAAATTATATATATTTTATAATTTAATTATACATAAATAAATATTAATTATTTAAATATACTTACAATTAAATATACCTATTTCAATAAAAAATTAATAATTTATTAATTTTTTTCTAAAGGGATAAAGTATTTTTCCTGTAATTTATTTAAACAAGTAATAATAGTATTGTTTTTTTTTTAAGATAGTTTATTGTTTTTTTTTCTCTTTCTTAAATAATTTTTTTTTTTAGTTCTACTTCAGAATTCTATCTTTTTTTTCAATTATTATTGCTTTTATTAATATTATTATTATTATTATAACTGTTTTTTTTTTTTTATTTTATGTTCAAATAATTTTAAAATAATAGTTATTGAATAATAATAATAATACAAATAAAAATATAAATGAAAAAAAAATATTTATATATTATGTATTTCTTTTATATTTACAATAAATAAATAAAAAAATATAATTGTTTTTGCTTGAGTTTTTTTTTTTTTTCTTTTAAAAAAAAAAAAAAAAGACTTTTCAGTTTTTTACAATTTATATTTATGAAACTTTTATGAATGTATTTATTACTACTTTTAGAGGGATATAATTTTTAAAAAATTTATTTCTTTAATGTATTTTTGTTATCCTATGTTATCCTATAGATATTAATATTAAAATAAAATCAAGAAGAATTAAAATTATTTTAGTATATTTATTTTTCTGAAAATATAAATAAAATTACCAAAAATTAGTACTATCTTTTATTATTCTTATACTATTTAAACATTTTTTTTTAGTTATATATATTTTAAATATTTCCAACAATTCGAAAAATAAAAATATTTATATCTATTTCAAAAAATTGTTTTAATAATCCACTTTATATTTTATACTTTATATTTTATTAATGATATAGAATAACAAAATATTTTATATTATTTCTTTAATCAATAGTTTGATAAAATTCTTCTATTTCTATAAATAATATATTCTTTTTTTATTATCTTATTAAAAAATATACCACTTTATTATTTTTGAAAATATAATAAAAATAATTGTATTATTTGACAACTAATTTAAAAATAAAATTTATGGTATTGACTAATTAATTGTTGTTTTTTCTTCTGTACAATTGCTTGTTTGTTTTTTTATATACTAATAATTTAATCCTTTTTAAAAAAAAAAAGTCCTTTTACATAAAATTACTAATAAAAATTTATAAATATACTTTTATTATTTATACTCTCTATTTTACTTATTGATTTAATGAGGAATTTTTTTAATCTTTATCTACTTTTTTTTCTTTATTATTATCATTTCTAAATTTTTTCTTTTTTTTTTTTTCTATTTTTTGAAAGATATATTATTCTTTTTTCTTAAAAAAATATATATATAAAATACAAAATATTTACTATAATACAAATGAGGAATTATTTTATCTTCTTTTATTTTTATAAAATATATACAATTTTTCTTTTTTCTTCTTTTTTTTTTTTTTTTTTTTTTTTTTAATTTTCTTTAACTTTGTGTAAATTAATAAAAAAATTACATTAATTCAATTTAAAATATAAAAATAAAAAAAAAAAAAAAAAAAAAAAAGAAAGAAAAAGGAAAAAAAAAAATAAGGGAATAAAAGAAATGTTTATATATTTTTGTTTTTTAGTATTAACAAAATGACAATTTTTAATTAAATTAAATTTATTATAGTAATAAAAAAAAAAAAAAAAAAAAAGATCATCAGTTTCTCTTTTTTTTTTTTTTTCTATATATTATTATTATGTATTATTTTTTTTTAAAAAAAAAATAAAAAAAAAATAAAAAAGTGAAGTTTTAAAAAAAAAAAAAATAATAATAAATAAAAAATAAAAAATAAATTAAATATGAAGTGATAAAAAGAATAATTAATAAAAGTATATATATATTATTTATTTATTTATATCTATTTATTTATTTATACCTATTTATTTATTTATTTATATTTATATCTATTTATTTATTTTTTAATTAATTTATCTATTTATTTATTTATTTTAATACAAGTTTAATAAAAATATATGTATATGTATATATAAGATTTTTCTCCGTTCTTTTCTTTTTCCTTTTTAGTAAATTCTTTTTTTTTTTTTTTTTAACTATTTCTATTTTATTATTAATTATATTATTTTTTTTTTTTTTAATTATTAGTAATTTAATTATTTATTAGTATTATTATATTATATTATGATCATAACATTGCATACTAATAAAAAATAAAAATTGTTTAAAAAAAAAAAAATCTTTTATTCTATTTTTCATATTTAATTTTATTTTCAATTTATTATTCAATAAAGTTTGAAAATGGATAACAAAATAATAATTAAATAGAAGTAAGTTTATTTATTATAAAAATATTTTGTTCATCAACAAAATTTACCTTATTCTATTCTATATATACTTTTATAGAAATAAATAAATCTGAATATATACAATTTACAATAGATATGAACTATAAAATAAAAATAAAATTTATGTACTTTTTTTAATATTATAACCTATTTATTAATAAAGTTTATTAAATATAATAATTGAGTGAAGGATTGCATTTAATAAATTTATTTTACACCTTTCTTTCAACTTTAAACTTCATTTGTATCTTGATGTTACCAACATATATTAATTCATATATTATAAATGAATATAATATATGATTCATGTAAATTAACATTATTATTGTAATATATATAGAATAATGATGGATGAAAAAGAATTTTAAAAAAAAATTTAAAAAAAATAAATTAAAAATAAAAAAAAATAAATTTAAAATTTATATACATTATTAATAATTAATTAAAAAGGAAAAAATTTTTTATTATTTTGTTTTTATTTAATATATTAGGTAACTAATTTAATATTATCATCAATTTATTATTGAATTTAATTAAATATGATAATATACAGTATCCAACTTAATTTAATATAATATATTATGTAATCAAATTCAAATTATAACTTTTGAACTACTTTATGATAATTTAAGATAATACTTATTGTTATGTGGTACAAAATAGAAATAATCAACTTAATAATTAATATTTCCTTTTTTATATAATTAAAAACTAAAATTATTTTCCTATTGAATTAAATTTACTAAAATTTATTATTATTATGATTATTATTCAATTATTTATTATTACTTGTTTATTATTATATATTACTTATTATTTATCTATATATATCTATGAATAAAAACTCTATTTATTATTTATTCAATTATTTATTATTAATTATTTATTATTATATATTACTTATTATTTATATACCTATGAATAAAAATTCTATTTAGTTATTATTTATTCAACTATTTAAAATTATTAATAAATATTTTTTATTTATTTGTTATTTATTATTTAATTATTTATTATTTAATTATTTATTATTTATTATTTAATTGTTTTAATTATTTAATTATTTAATATTCCTTTATTTATTATTTATTATTTAATTATTTATTATTCCTTTATTTATTATTTATTATTTAATTGTTTTAATTATTTAATTATTTAATATTCCTTTATTTATTATTTATTATTTAATTATTTATTATTCCTTTATTTATTATTTATTATTTAATTATTTTAATTTTTATTTTAAAATAAAAAATTTTATATTAACAGTCATTATGTTGAACAACTTATATTAAAATATAATGTGATTATATTTAATAATAAAAAATAAAAATTCCATAAAACTTTTTCAAATAGCATTTTTATTAATATTTCACCTGTATTATTAAAAAAGAAAATTTTAATTTAATGTAGTTTTTTTTAATTATTTTGTGTTTTAAAAATAAATTTGAAATAAATTTAAAGTATAATTAAAGTATAATAAAAAAGAATAAAATAAAAGAAATTAAGAAATTAAAAAGAGTATATATTATATTATATTATTTTAATATATTTTATTAAAATAATAAATTTCAATAAATTTCAATAAATTTTGATTATATACTATTTATATGATATCCAATAAATATTCAATTTGTTTAGAAATGAAATAATGTAGATAAAAAATATATTACAGTATATTTGTTATTTTATTGTAATAAATTATATTTTAATAATTAACTCTCTATAATTTATAACTAATTATTATATATAATTTAAATAATATATAATTTAAGTATTATATAATTTAAATAATATATACAGTTGAAATGGAATAGAGTTTTGGTTGAAAATGGAAGTTATTTTTGTGATAAACCTAATTATTACAAAAATTAAATAAATAACAATATTAGATTAAATAAATAGCAGTATTAAATTAAATAAACAAATAAATTAAATTAAATAAATAGCATAAAAAATAAAAATAAAAATCCTGGGATAAATATTTAAATAAAGTAACACAAATTGAAAAACTAAAAATCATTTTTTGGTATTTCTAAAATGAAATAAAAAAAATAAATTTATATTTATATTATATATATATATATTAATATTTATATTATATATATATTTATATATATTTATATATTTATATTTATTATATAAATTTTTTATTAACTAATAAGATATAAAATTTGATGTTTTTTCTTTTTTTTTTTTTTTTTCATTTTTCCATAATTAAATTTTAAATTAAAATAATATGAAAACACAAATTAAAAAAAAAATGATTAATAAAAATAATAATTATAATTTTTGAAAAAAAAGTTTAAAAAAATAAAAAAATTGTTTTGTATATATATAATAAATATTAATAAATAAAAAAAATTAGAATAAAAGAAGTATTTATTAATATATAATAAATATTAATAAATAATAAATATTAATAATATTTAATAATTGAAGAATTGAATAATAAATGAAATAAGGTGACTTATTAAATTAATACATAAACTTTTTTTTTTTTTTGTTGGTGACTTTATTCTGTATTCTTTTTTTTTTTTTTTTTTAATTAAAATTCTTTAAAATAATATAAAGTAATAATACAATAATAAATTTTATTTTTATTTATTTTGTAATATGCATCAAAAAATCTTTGATGATGATGAAGTTAGGGATGATCATGGATTATGAATTATGGATTATGGATTAATGTGGATTAATTTTTTTATTATGAATTATTAATGATATATTAGAGGATGTTGAATTAATGATTCAATTATTAATAGAAACACTTATTATTTATTATTTATTATTTATTATTTATTATTTATTATTTATTCTTTATTAATAAATACTCTATTTATTATTTATTATTTATTATTTATTATTTATTATTTATTATTCAATTATTTATTATTTATTATTTATTATTTATTATTTATTATTTATTATTTATTATTTATTATTCAATTATTTATTATTTATTATTTATTATTTATTATTTATTATTTATTATTTATTATTTATTAATAAATATTCTTTTTTATTATTTATTATTTATTATTCAATTATTTCAATTATTTCAATTATTTCAATATATTTATTAATAAATGCTCTTTTTATTATTTATTATTTATTCAATTATTTTTTTTTAAGGCACTCCATTAAAAAAAATTTTTTTTAATAAAAATATACATAAATAGTTTAATTAAATAAATAAATACAATCACATACAAATATAAAATTTTAAAGTTAAATTAATTATATTAATTCATTTAAAAAAATAAAACAGAATAAAATAAAACAGAATAAAATAAAACAGAATAAAAAGTAAAAAGTAAAACAGAATAAAATAAAACAGAATAAAATAAAATAAAATAAAATAAAATAAAATAAAATAAAATAAAATAAAATAAAATGAAATAAAAATGATATGAATAAATTATGAATAAATTAGGATAAACAATATTAATTATTTATTTTAATTGAAAGGAAAAAGAAAAGAAAAAAGGAAAAGAAGATGTTCCACCTTCTTAGAAAGGATGACAAAAGTGTTGGCTTTATTTTAAATAAATAAATAAAAATTAGATGAACAGAATTATAATGATCATAATTATTTGCTAATTTTTATTTATTAAAATTTTATTATTTATTCATTAAATTTTTATCTCTTTTTTTATTAGTTTTTTTTTTTATTTTATTTTATTTTATTCGTTTATTTATTAATTTATTTTTTTATTATTTATTATTTATTAATAAATACTCTTTTTATTATTATTTATTAATAAATATTCTTTTTATTATTATTTATTATTTATTAATAAATACTCTTTTTATTATTTATTAATAAATACTCTTTTTATTATTATTTATTAATAAATACTCTTTTTATTATTTATTATTTATTATTTATTATTTATTAATAAATACTCTTTTAATTATTATTTATTATTATGGTATAAAATAATTGGAATATCTTTATAAATAAATAGAATAAAAAAAGAAAAAGAAAAAGATAATTTAACAAAAAAAAAAAAAAATAATCTTCATTTTTACTCTTTTTATTCATATATAAAAATTTATATTTATATATAATTATTTATAAATAGAAATATGTTTTTGTTTTTGTTTTTTTTTACTTTAAATGCCAAGTAAATATTTTTTTTTTTTTTACTTGATATTTCTACTATTGATTGTTTTATTTTATGGATGGATGAAGAAATAAAAATTTATTTATTTATTTATTTATTTATTATTATTAATATTTATATATTTATTATTATTAATATTTATATATTTATTATTATTAATATTTATATATTTATTATTATTAATATTTATATATTATTGTTATTATTTATTTATTATTTATTTAT